>JAZGTI010004206.1:0-28807 GCA_036877585.1 Botia kubotai | reverse complement strand
TATATACTCTTTGCTGTATGTCATGCAATCCTGGATTTGATAAATCTCCACAATGTTCCTCCAGAGTTCCTCATAGTTTCTCAAGTCTCCTTGGCAGCATTTTAGATAAAGTCTTGTCACGTTAGATAACGAATTGCAATCTATGATACCCCAACACCCCATAACTGGTGTGATCGCTAATAAACTTTGTTTAGAACCCACAGTGGTTCTAGCAACAAGCTTTTCAAAGCTGATGTCATTAAAATGCGTTGTGCAGAAATGCTCACGGTTGCATTTTGGATGCAAAGCATGACCAGAGTGAGACTGAAAGTGCTGACAGCCCCCACTCATGCACATACATATAAACAGATACGCATCGATTTTCAACCTGAAATGAAACCGATGAGGTTTAGGTGAAAACTTTTTTTATCATGAATTACACACAGAGATGTGAAATTAAACGAGTGAAAGGGGATCAAACAGTTCTTGGAAGCCGTCTCACTGTGCTGCTTGATTTCATTTCTTTTAATCTGCCACATTGTAGAACTCGACAAATGGACCTTTTCCTCCAAAAAGTACCTTAATGATTCTCAACACGTTCTCAAGTGCTTCTCCACTAAAGCTACTGAAGTACTCTCTCTCTCTCTCTCTCTGCCTCTCTCTCTCTCTCTCTCTCTCTCTCTCTATCTCTCTGTCTCTCTCTCTCTCTCTCTCTCTCTACCACCACCCTTCAGTAGAAGGCTGAGCCTGTGGTCTGCACCTCACTGCTTATCGTAAGTTTCACTAGCTGCGCTTACCAGAAGTGACAGGAGACTGGGGCTTTCTGAGTGACATCATTGTTTCTTGCAACGAGGCTGGCAACACCCATTGCAGACTGTGTGACTGTGTCATCGCATGCATGCATGCATGTGGGCATTTAAGGCAACAAATAAACTACAAAAGTGTTTCAATATCTTCTTTTTCCCTAAGATCAATGGGTTACTCTTAGAGTCAATACTCAGTCATACATTTTTAAAAACATTAACTTTATTGTAGCAATATGACAATTAGATTTTTTTTACCCTCAATGTCCCATGTTTACATAAAATTATGAGCTTATTATGCATATATTACATTTACTTTCTGTAAATCTTTCTTGTAATTATCTTTCAAAGGGATTTTACAACAACATAGATTTCCGCCTAAAACTTTTACCTTCTTGATTATGTGTTGCACGCATGCGTTCAGTGAAAGCCTTCCAAATTATCCTTGAGTTCATGGCTTTCTTCAAAGGTGGCAGATGGTCACAGGTTGCAGATGTTTAGCATGATTCAGATAACAGCTCGAGGTAACATTGAAACCATGCATCACAGACTTCCTGCTTTGTCATGTTCGGCTTTCTGATGCTTGCCGCTTCAACTCCGTAGTTTTTTGTTTGGCTTCTGTTTTTTTGCCACGCTAAAAAATGTTGTAAGTCATCAAGGCAGCATGAACAAGCATTAGTTGTTGTACCTAAATATAATCTTACCTTGACCTAAGTTGACTAAAGTCAACACGGACTGGTTGCATTATATGTCCTAATACTCAAATCACAATAATAAAACTAAACCGACACTGCATCATACTCTGGTTCACTTGCAATGTGGATACACGTGGTCTGGGCCGAACACTATATTTGGGCAAAATTATTTTCTGTATTTTTGAAATCATTTACTTTTGTACGATGAACAATTTCGGTATTGTGTTGAGTGGCGTTTGATGTCCAATGAGAAATAAAAGTCGAGTTGTGAACCTTCACAAGGTAATAATGGTTTTCACACGCACTGTGTGTCACCTGTGTGCATCAAGTCATGCAATAGACATGTATGCCTTGCTCTCTGACCTGATGAAATCATTGCACGCTTCAGCATCTCGTTTCTGCGGTCAGCGCAGATGCACGCGTGGCAAATGTTGTGCTACATTTACAATAGCTGTTGGTGCCCTCAGAACGGAGCTCGTCTCACACCCAGTAAGAACGATGTGTGAATTGTTCACATGTGTTCGTTTGGTGTCCAAAAACAAGCAATTTGCTCGCTTTGTGTCTATTCTAGAAACAAAGTGTAACATGTTCCTCTTAGGGTTTTCCTGCAAAATATTTTCCTGTAAATGTGTGTTTGGATTGTCCACAGCAGTATTTGAACCCCCCCCAACTACCAATTTTTATCCAGTAAGAACGTTCTAGCGTTTGGCATAACGACGAGATGTTTGGTTTGTTGAATAATGAATATACATCAAAGAAATATATTTTATAGAAGAAATAATCTTAATAATAAGATTAATATAATAAGAAAATAATTGTTCATTTGAACACTTGTTTTGTTGTATATAAATAAATATTAAATTATTGTGAGGCCCTGTTGGTTCATTGAGGCCCACTAGTCTTCTGGTTGGGAATCACTGATTTGCAGTACACATACAGTACAACAGATTTGCATACAAACAAGGAAATACATGGACATTGGAGTTTTAAAGGGTTTTAGTGAGGTGTCAAAAGTTTGAATACAGTATAAAAAAAGGAAAAAGGAACTTTTTCACCATTAGTTTTCCTCACCTGCATTTACTGCAGTACATTCATAGTCTTTCACCGAAAGTACATAATATTAATTTAGCTTTAATCTCATTTAAATACCCGTTACTTAAAGGGATAGTTCACCCAAAACTGAAAAGTCTTCCAGCATGTGCTCACCATCATGTCATTTCATACAGGTCATCTAAACCTGTATGACTTTTTCTTCCGTGGAACACAAAAGAAGATATTTTGAGAAATGTCTTAGTGGTTATGTGTCCATACAATGGAAGTCAATGGCTGCCACTGTTGTTTGGTTATCGACATACTTCAAAATTTTTTGCGGAAGCAATAGAGTCACACAGGTTTGGAATGACACGCGAGTGAGTAAATGATGGAGGAATTGTCATTTCTGGGTGAACTATCCCTTTTAAAAATAATAATTTTAAACGTTTAAATATATTTGCACTACAAAGCCTTACCATAAACCTAAAACATCTTATTAGAAATACAAGACTGGAAAATTGAGCATTGAGCAATTGAGCATTTTAAGATAGCTTGGTTTTCTGTCCATTAGACTGGACATCACTTCCAGATGACAAAAGCAACATGTTTTAGGTCTTCATTCACAGACTGTTGCGCCTCTTCTCAGTCTTTTGTCTTTTTCCGGAAGCCTTTTCCCCGCATGTAGAGATGGAGGGATTTCAGTTCATCCATGACCCTCTCCAGGACGTTCACATCATCCAGCTATCAGGGTGTTCGGAACAGTAATGGGAAAAGAAATTCGAACACACGTGGTTTCAATGAATGTTCAATGGACAATAGCGTCTGTCATTCGTAAAAACGGTACTTACGTTTTCACTTGCATACTTCAGTTTTCGCAGTTGCTGAATCGCTAGCTGCTCTGATTCACATTTCTGGACAAAGGTACATATGTTTGTGTTTTAAAAGCTTCGGAGCAATTCGGAATTGTGAGTAGTGTTTATTTAGACGCTGTACATAAATCTTTACCTTTAGGTTTGACTTGTTTTCAGGTTTCTTATAAGCTTGCCTGTATAGCTTATTACATCCTTTTTTAGTCTGAAACAGCAAACAGGTTTTGTTAGTGTGGTTGAAATTTTTGATTCCACTGAGGTAAAATGCTGATACATTTCTAACATGCTGAAAAGGTTTAAACCAGGTTGATTTAAATTGTGCTGGTCTTGCTACTGCTTGAGCATAACTGTTCTGGTCACCATTTGGTGAAGCTGGTTGACCAGCATGGTTTTTTTGTTAAATTGGTTGACCAAGGATCAACTGGTGGTTAGGTTAGTGAAGAACCATGATGATAACCACAGAATTCCATGTTTAGACCAACACAACATGTAGATGAAGGTTCCAAAAAGGTTCTTTGTTGGCCTGTATGGTTCCACAAAAAACCTTTAATATCTACCAAATCTTTGTTGCACAAATGTTCCACAGACTATAGAAAGGTGAAAAGTAATGGTTCTAGAACCAAAAGCATTTTTTCTGTGGCGTCATTGAGAGGAACTCTTTTATAGCAGCTTTGTTTTTAAGGATGTGTGTAGGTGATAGCAATGCTTTCATTAACTAGGCCATAGGGTGTGTGGGGAATTCTTTCTGCACTTGTTTCTTTCAAGAGCTATGCTGACATGTGATCTTATAAATTATATCCCCCAAACACACCCAATGATGTAACATGACACTGCTTGTGATCTGTTCGGATGAGAGCTGGCGGTATTTACTGACCTTATAAACGCATTCCTTGAGCTGATCCGTGATGTGTATAAGCTCGGTATGGTGGTTTATTTCTCCTGGGTGATGGACAGAACGGCCCTCCGTCTTAACAAGAGCTTTTTTGAAGAGATCGATGATTTTGTGCAGGACGCAGCTGTGAAGATCTTTCTGAGGAATGAGAAAGACAGACTGCAATTGATGCCACCTAAAAATTGGAATGGAATAAACCTTGCAATCATGTTTATACAGTATGTACAGTAAATACAGTAGTATGTACTGTAAATCTAAGGCTATTATTGTGGAGCTCAAAAATGGCTACACGCGCATATGTGCTTTCGAGAGATGATGTACGCTCTTAAAAACAAGATGCCCTCACAGTTCCAAAGAAGAACCATTTTTGGCTGTATGGTTCCATAGAGAACCTTTAATATCTGTAGAACTTTTCAGTTTCACAAATCTTCTTTGAGTTTTAGACTATAACAAAATTAAGATAGAAATGGTTCTTTACACACCCATAAATTGCTCCAGATTAAATGATTATATAAATTCAGTCACCTACCCTTTCTCGAATCTTGTCAAAGTTTTTGTGTTTTAGAAGAATGTTCTCTCCATCCGCATCTGTCTGAGAAGATCATTAAAAACCATTAGCAGTTGAAATATCCACATGTCTCCAGGATCTTTGAAGAGCTTGGTGGAATAATAGCATGTTGGTAAACTTATTCTGCATGTATGCACTCGTTTTTGCAGGTTTAGTTGCACATCTGTATCTTGTGACATTTCTCCAAGGAAAATGACATGCTTGTTACTGACAAGCAAAGTGACAGGTGCGTGCATTTGCATATCAGTAATGGGCTATGACACCAGAACACAAACATGGAGTGTTATAGACTAGCATTAGAATCAGATTACTTACCGGATCATTGCTGACACGTCTGGCCATCATCTCCACTACGCTCAGATCAAAACAAGGTTCCCAAGTGGCACACTTGGCGTCTTCGTACACCGCCGCACACTTGTATGTTGTAACAGCAAACATCAAGAGCAGAAAAGTGTATTGCAAAGCACTGGCCATGTTTAGACGGGTGATGAATTAAATGTTGTTGAATGCTTATCCTCTGCTTTACTTTCTCACTGACCCTCACCTTTTTATTCTAGTTTCCTGATGACGTCACCCCCCCCCCCCTTTCCCCCGTCTGGAATTTTTCTTTTGTTCCGGATTCTCCCGTTCAGATTTCTTCCAAAGATGGATATCAGTTGAATCATAACCTGTGTTGTGTGCTGCATTCAATGGGCATCGCGTCCGAGCCGGTGAGATTGTCGCTGTAGAATGCGACGCTGTCTGACAGATTCACACTTTGGAGGGAGTTTAAACATAAGAAGTCACCGCAGTGCTGAAATACAACTCCATAATGAGGTCATGACATTTCTGTGGCTTCAGTATGTCCCAGATTCTATAACTCGATGTGAAACCACAGTGTTGGTCAAGGAAAGTTCTTTAAAATTAACATAATCGTAATTAAACGTTTACGCCGGTAATGAATCGGCTAATGCGACGTGCAGGACTTGCAGTGGCCTGGACATTCTGAAGTCTCTCAAATGAAATATAATAACCGGGTTATCTATATGGGTAGATAATGGGTAACCAGTTAGTATGGGTAGAAGGACACTAATGGAAACCTGTGTGGGAGAATTTGAAATCTAGGCCACTTTCCAAGTCTTACCTCACGTCTTGCGCTTGTTTTTTGGGGTCAGTTACATCAAACGTGACAGTTATTACTCATTAATCACGCTTTTGAGTGTCTGTTTTCCTATACTTGTCACTGGTTGAGTTTTATTACAATACATATGCTATATGTTTATCTCATTCAAACTGTCTTTTTAACCCGTTCTCCCCTTATGACAATTAACCATCGTTTCACACCAAAAAAACTTCTTGTCCCTGACCAAGACTTAAAATCCTCAAATCCTAATATATTAAAACCCAAAAGTTAGTATCAGTGTTGTAGTCAAGTCCAGCTCATCCAACTGTTGTAGTACTCAAGACTTGGACTCAGTCTTAGACTGGCCAAATCTGGTCTTGGATGAGCTGGACTCAGCTACAACACTGGTTAGTATACTTGGTTACCAAGGAGACAGAAAATCGTGTCTGTGAAGTCCATCTTAGAATGTTATCAAACACAACACATAATTTGACACATGCTGGAAATGACGTTTTGGACTATTCTGAATTTTCTTGTATGCACAGACTGTTGAACATCATTTGTAGGCTAGTTAAGTACACTAATGAGATAATGAAAGGGAGTTTATTTTCACAAGAAGTCCACAGGGTCCAATGTGCCAATAATTGCCCAGTCCTCTACCATTAATATTATTAAATACTTATTTATCGATGTATTCATTGAGACACATTGAAGTTTAGTTATTGCTACTGATGCAGGTATTAACTTTTTACCTCAGTGAGAAATATAAGTCATTTTTTCCAGAACTGGTTTGTTAAAAGCCACTAGGTAAGAATGTTCCAAACTTTAACCACGTGACCAGTTCTGCTGTCTTAATTGTTTACGCAGCAGATTCTGTTCAAGTTTTCGGTTCGGTTTGTGTTCACTCAGCATGAACTGCACCTGACTGTGCGGTCCCTCACTCAAGGAATTTCCCGCCCTCAGCGTTCGGTGCGTTCAACGTCTTTATCAAATTAAGAGAGACAATGGGGAGGGGTAGTGGGGGTTTCCAGAGTCATTGTCTGTCCTATAGCAGCTTTGTTGCTTTGTTCACTTCAGTCTTTATTCCGTTTCCTTGAAATGCAGGTCTATGTAAACAGGAAGCAGTTTAATAATGCTGTTTCAGGTCCTGATGCAGGTGTCTGAACTCACACCGCTTAGAAAATATACAGTATTACTTAGGACATGGACATTTATCTTTTTGTGTTGCCAGGGAATTGAACGCGTGACCTTCCGTTGCTATGACAACGCTCAACCGAATGAGCTACAGAGACAGTTGAGCTGTTGCAGATGTGCGCTGTTAAATACAATTATTGAGCTGATTAAAGTTGCATTACCTGCAGATCAGGCAGGTAGACTGAGGCAGCAGTGCAGCTGTTGCGTCTGCCGTAATCCGTTTTGTCATTTGAGCTTTTAGTTATAATTTTACTCAAATTATGATCATCCGTCAGTTGCCAGTGTTAGTAAAGAGTGTGTGAGAGAAATATTTTCAGACTGAAAATCTTGCTCTGGGAATACAATTATTCAATTTGTTATATAAAGAACATGAGACAGGTGATATATGTACTGTCACAAAATAAACCCTTTGGATGTAGAAGTGACTTGTTTGTTGTCGTCGTCACCTAGGCAACCACTGCATGATTACATTTGTGTACATTTGCCTTCTATATGTCAAGCAGGAAAATATATTCTGCTACTGTTTGGAAATCTTTTTTCCAAAGAACTGCAGCCAAACTGAAATGCATAAAAGTAAAAAGTATTGAATGTTACAAATTAAGTCAATAATTCTGTTTATCTACATCTGTCTCTGATAATAATTTGTGACATTGCATGACTTTTTTCCATTGACATGCGCAACACTTGAGACTATAGTCCTCCTTAACTTTATACATAAACAACGGTTGCAGGCATTAGTTTGCATAATGCAGAGGTATGAGGGTGTTGCATGCAATGCTGGAAAGTGGTCGAGTTTGTAGATTTAAAGATGCGTGCTTGTTTGAGATCACAAATAAGGGGTCTGTTCAGATAAGACACTTATATTTAAACGGCAAAAGCATTTATTTAAAAAAGAAACATGCATTGGTAAAAACTGCTGTCTGCAGTAAATCATAGATTCTGTTGAAGGATGCATGCAAGCCTGTTATCCACAGTACAGCCTTATAGTCTGTTATTCTCATGTCATTCTCTGATGTTTGTTGCATAAGCTGATATTTGCATCATCATCATTTCTTGCTTGGCCATTGTGCCACTGTCTTGTTAAAACAGACCAGGATGCTGGTGACCCAGGATTTGAATCCAACTTCACCAGCAACATTTCCTTGATCTCCCACCCTCATCAGAAAGATTAGCTGGTCAACTAAGTTACAACCAGGTACACCAGCACCAATACAGCATTAGTTTATATAACATGTGATTCAGCAGATTTCCGATGAACCATAAGCATCTTTTTTGGCTCTAAGGAATTCTGAACCACAGAATTTGATATTCCATTATTATTTTCCCACTGTTAACCTGAGCAGTCGGTGTCACTCGCTGTATTAAATGCACAAAGCTTCCTGCACAGCTCCACCCTGTTAGATTCGATAAGGCCCCTATTTTCCTGGCACCTACGTAATGAGTATAAATTTCTAACTTCACTTTTTTTAAAGGAAGTAACAGTGAAACCTTATAAGTTAATTTGTTGCTGTGTGTATGATTGTGTCACGCTACCCTCACCCACACTGAAGATAGCATTTCTTCCGGGCCTGGACTTTCCACATGGATTGCATAAAAGTATTTTATAAATTTTTCTTTGTATTTTTCTTTGAATGGCTCTCAAGTGACCTGCTGTAGCGCCAACAAAGAAAAATAACACAAAACGTATATGCGATCATATGATTACATAACTATGTAGCTGGTCTTTATCATAAACATGCGTTGTTAGTCATTTATCAATATATTCCTTATATATTCTTGTATAAAATATGTTTCAGATAAATGTGGTTTTTTGGTTTGTTGTGATGTTAAATAATGCAAAGATATTCATACATAAATGTGTCTCAGGTGTCCAATTACGTTTGGGGCCACTGTAATTCACTTTGACTCCAGATTCACATTGGTGTCTAAATTCATTGTGCTTTCATTGTGACATTGGCTGATGTGTGAGGGTTGTGCCATGTGACTTTTATGCTAATGAGGCTGATGATGAAGAATTTGTAATGTCAAAAGAATAAGGGAGACACCTACATGAGATTGTTTGTGTAGTAACTGGACTGACTCCTAAATTGATGGAAACGATCGTCTATGGCAACAGGTGCCGGAGATCGAATAATTTGCATAAACAATTAGTCAATCAACGCGGACATTGTTACAAATAATCAATTTTATTGATAGTCATAGACTTTACCACTCTCGCTAGCTTTCATTACTAGCAAGAAACAGCCCTGAGATTTCAATAATCAAATAAATACAAATAAATAAATAGTTTGAACCTTGCTGCGCGCAATGTGTGCACAACATTTACGTTATAAATAAAATAAATATAACAATTGATTTTTGCACCATTTCTGGGAATGATCGTCAACGTTAAGACATTTTAAGACTTTTTAGACTTCTGTCTTCTTGACCTTTTGGCTTGTCTTCTCCTGCGCTCCGTGTTGCTCATGTTTTTCAGTTCCGTCGCCTTTCTGTACACTGTCTTCAGCTCGTGCAATGCTTTGCGCTGGACCATCGGGTCATTTTCCTAAATGGGAATATAAAGAATGTATTTAGTTAATGATTATGATGTCACATGAAGATATGCAGAGAGAAAAACACAGAGAGAAGATTCTGCACTTTTACTTGTGGGTTACACACACACACACACACATATACACACATACACAATTATAAATATATACATATGTATCTGTATGGATATGCATGTGTATATATACGTGTGTGTGTGTGTGTGTGTGTGTGTATGTGTGCATATATACACCCACACACACACTATATATAGTATATACAGGTGTGATTGCCCACATAAAGAAGCAGATCTCTCTTTATGTGGTTTCAAAAGGTGACTTTTAAACTAAGGTTTGTCACAAACAAATTGTTATAGCACAGTTAGTAATTCAATGTTGCTTGTTAATGTGATGCACAGATTCTGTGCCCAGTATGATTTCAGTCCCCAGTATGATTTCTGGGATGGCACGCGTGTTGTTAGGCAGTTGTAATGCCGTCTCACCTTAATGGCCCATAAAGTTTCAGCATAAGTCTTGAGCTCGGAGCTCATGCCCGGGAAGTAGTTTTCTTGAAGTTTCTTCAGGTGCTCTTGAACATGTTCCAGTGGCTCTCTCACGTCCTTGATCTGGTTTTCCTTCTGCATGCGGGCGAAGATCCTGCTGTATGTTTCTAATACAATACCCATCAGCAGCTTCTGTTCAGTTTCCTACAATAAGAATTAAAAGCTATAACTTTTAATGTCACATGTATGACAACTATAACTTTTTTGTCAAACGTATGACACCAAAACCCGTTTTTGGGTATCTGAGGGGATTGTTTACCTCCGACTTCAGCTTTAAATTTTTCAGGAGCTGCAGGAAGATGGGGTGTCCGTCGTAAATCTCTCCGTCCTTCTTTACCTGAAAGAAATCAGTAATTCGGGGGTCAATATAGCTCATATGACACCCAGACTCAACCTACAGAGGAGACAACAATGGAAACTGACGTTCCACTGTGCAACAAAGACCCACATGTAGAAGTTTCAGTCAATGCGAATGGTAGATCAGACTTCCTGTGTTATTTATGGTGTTTTGCTGCCTTTCATATCCCCAGTTAACAAACAGCAAAATAAGACAACCAATTCCTAAATCCTTCTGTTTCTCAAAGGTTTAAGTTGAGGCCTGACCTCTCACTGGGTGTCCTACAGGCCGTGAGTTTGGAACTCTTGTAGCAGAAACTCAACTCTGCCAGTTGCAGTTGTCGATTAAGTTTTTGGACTTATCTCTACTCATCTTAACTTTGTTTGTGGTCCAATATAAATCCAGCTTTTATACTTACGTAGTACTTCTTAAGCTCTGAAATGCTCTTATCCAGGTTTTCAGAGACGCTGGCCTTGGACGCACATATCAACCATCCGGAAGCCAGCAGACACAATCCCCAGAAAAACGCAGTGACCCGATGCTCCATGGTGGTTTTAAGGTGCTCGCCGAAGTTTAACTCTTATTCCTGTCGCTCAAAGCCAAAGTTGTGTCGTTAACGAAGTCTCGCGGAACCCTAACGTGCTCGTGTCCTGACTCTGGACTAAATGCATCTTCTCTTCGAGTGAATGGGGTATTTATAGTTGGGTGTGAGAGCGAGCGAGCGAGTGAGATCGAGGTGTGAAGTTGTGTGGCTTTGACAGCCAAAGTTTCCTTTAAATCAGATGCACCATGATACTGCAAAGTACCATCGGGCCCACCATGTATCTTCTCTCCTAGAATCCTGTGGATGGCACTGGGCGGGGCTGTTGGTGGTTTTGTGGTCTGGGGATCTTTCATATGCAAACGAAGGCATGGCCATTTTGGGCCTTGTCAAAATAAACTAGACTTTTACTGGTGCACCTGTAACCGTCTGATGAAGTGTATATGGCTGTAAATGTAGTTACATTTAAAGGAAATAGTGGTTTGGGTCTCATCCTGGGTTTTCAAATGAACTTGCACACATTTGAGTCCATGTTTATCATTGTTTGCTTTTAGACTTCTGTGTGCATTGACTACAGCCTGAAGTCAAGTCAATTCACAAGTTTATGTTCTTTGTAGGTAAGGCCACGTTTCACCGTTCACTGTTTTGTAAGACGAATTGATTGATGATTCTCTTGAATGTAGGCTGGTGGAAATTTCGAAGAATCAGACAAAATACCTCAGAATCACACATTTGATCTGCCACACATTGGGCAAACATATGTTTCAATCAGATGGTGTGGAGATAAAGAAGGACTTTTTCGTCTCATGATGTCAGAAGAGTGAGTTGCGCTCTGCAGGAGATGCAACCAGCTTTGAGGTTTTAACACTGCATAAGCTCACCCCTGCACAGAGAGTCAAAAACAGAGGATGAGAAACACAAAAAAGTAGAGATGAGGCATAGTGCGAGACGTTTCGCAATGTGGAAGCCTGTTTTCCTCCCCGAACAGTAAAGGTGACACTACGACAGTGCTTACACATCGCTTTTACAATACAAGACTTTTAGCAATCTGGTGTCATGCTCATTTTTAATGGACGTATGGACGTCAAATCCCCTCAAATTCACACAGCTAGGTTAACTATAGATTAACTATGGATGTGTTTTGCTCCTTTTGACAACCAGAAAGTCCCTTTTGAAAACACATCTGAAATACGTTAGAAAAATACATCTGTAATTTTTAATGTAGCACATCTCTTTTTCTGAAAAGTGTTGCTTGTGTTTGAATAATATGTTACACAGTGACTATATGAGGACAGCGGGCGATAACTTCCTACTTTTGTCGTGAACAATTTCCTTTTCGCTCAATTTAAATGTGAGAAAACCCCACCTTTGCATTTTTAGTTGGAAAAGTCATGTCAGCTGTTACTTAGACACTCCGGGCCTTAAAGTTAAGGCATATCTCATTTTCCGTGTCATCGATGATGTCATGTATATGTTTCTCCATGGCTGTGGTTGCCCTTGTAGAGAGGCATTACGCCAATGTCCCAGAATACCTCATACAAACTGCGTGGAAACCGAGAAAGCTCTTCCTTCCACATTGCGCTTACATAAAATGCAGTTTCAGCTGTCATTATTAATCCGTGCAGAACTCTATATATGAGACCTGTACTGGTAACACAAGTCAGAATTAGCACAGGCTAATCACAAGCTACAGGCAAAACAAGTGATATGTCAATTTTGGACGCAAAATGAGTTCATTAGGCCCTCGTCTAGTGATCCCAATGATCTAAATAACAGTTAAACATCTAAAATTATCTTTTTCCTAAATCTTTACTTTGTTTTAATAATCCATGACAAATTGCTGGTTTTTCTGCTCTCCTCTGGTGCTTCAGACAGGTGTAGCTCATTCATTTTTGTTATTTTAAAGGTTTTCAATGGAGAGTGTAAAAATGACAAGCACTCGTTTTTGCTCATTGACTCATTTTGCCAGCATGAGTCACATATTCTCATATTTGGTCAGTCACCATGTCTCTGTGTTTCAAGAGATAATGTGATTGTGAATCTGATCCTATTTGCGTTTTGATTGGTAGAATAAATATATATTTATTCTATAATAAATATCTATAATATGTTTATAATATATATATATATAGTATATAAACATCTGCTCATATCATACATTTCTTAAAGGAAAATTTGTTACAATGCACTGGACTTTTCTCTAAACAGAACAAAATGCTAAAATATCGTCAATGTTTCCCATCACTAATGTATCTTAAAAGTGTCTTGAACATCAGATGCGGATTTTATTGCTTGTTTGTCCACAAACTTAGCAGTTTGTGTTTTTATAAAGAAGCACACAGAAAACGTCTCGCAACTACCTGACAGATATGACTACACAACAAGTCCTGAGAAATCACACAGGAATCGAAATGCACACCACTATTGTTAAGCCAATCAGAAAAGTTTGAGTCACTCTCTGCCTGTCAGTTGTTTTTTTTTATTGTTTTGCTGACATTGTTTTCTTACATGCTTTTTGGAGATTAAACATGGCTTACATTTGCTCTGGTGTACATAATGAAATTTTGAAGGAACCTTTTAACATTTTAATGTTTTATTTAGTACAGTTTAATTTTTATGTATACTTATTTTACCATGCACATTTGGTGTGCGTGAATGTGTTTGTAGGTACCTTCCAATAATTTATTGACTGAGACAAATAATTCAAGCAATAATTCTTTTATTTTAATTGACCTTACAACCAGAAAATCTCACAAAATATTTCAAGCACATCCTCAATTTCTGATCAACATTTACCGGTTCTGTAAATCAACATTCACCGGTTCTGTAAACTGTAAAAGATGTAAACACGCGTGTGTGATTGTGTAAAAATAAGTTAGTTTGAATTAAGTTAGGTTCTGTTGTGTTATGGTGTAGTTTAAGACATTAAAACAATAATAAATAACTCTTTCCATATAACTTATAAATAAATAATATAATAGCGAGGTGCTAGTATAATACAAGACAGGACTTCGGGTCTGGAAGCCTGGCTTCTGGATCTTCTCAATGTTTTTCAGTGTAGGCCCGGTCATAAACCATGAGAAATTCATTGAGCGCCGTTCCTTGGATTGTGCTGTTTTTTATCTGCAAAAAAGAAGCGCACACGTAAGAAACCGTGTTTTAGTTAACGAGACCTATGATCATCATAGCACTGCGCTAACAGAGCCAAGGTCGTGGATTTGATTTCCAGGGAGCATGTGTAATGATAAACAAATATATATCCAGTAATATATATTTATGTAATATATACATAACATATATATATGTAAATATAAATGTATATTGTAAATGTGAACGTAAAATATGAAATGTATATAATACACCCCATTAACAGATAGAGTAGCAAGCTACAGTAGCTTTACATCTTCTCAAAGTACAAATTATGACCTTCTTGAATGGCGTTTTTCCTTTTCTTACCTTGAGTGAACTGATATCCTGAAGTTCTCTCCAAAGCTTGTGTTCTTCACTGTATTTGTGCCTCAGCTTCCGCACCTCGTACAGCAGGTCTTTTACACTGGTCTTCAACTCTTTCTCGGATTTCAACATGCCTGTGAAGATTTCCTGGTAGACGTTCAGCATTCCCTCAAGCAGCATCGACTGACAGGTGCAGGAACCCTTGGACTGAGAGAAGCATCATGAGAACCTATTGAGAATTCCAGCCTCATACACAGCAGGAATGGTTAGGTAAACTTACATGCAGCTGGTCCAAATGGGAAGCAAAGACGGAATTCCCAACCCATTCTGCACCAGATGTTCTCTAGAGAAACAAAAACAGTGGAATCGAAACTGTGATTTGTGCATTTCTTTAATAAACGATGTGCCGTTTAGCTGATACCAGAGTCATCATGCAACCATAGAAACCTGACATAAATAAAACAGGGTCACTGCATGACTGGTGGTCTGCATGAATAAAAGGATTCTTTTGCTTACAAAACCCCCAGCAGCTGCGGTATACAAAAACACTTGTTGCTATACGCCGTTGTTTGTTTACATTTGGTTTGGTATGTGGAGCACCACCGTTTTGATAATGCAATGCAAGTTATAGACATGCCAGCAAAATGTTGCATTTCGTGATGATTGTAAGACAGCCTGTGGCTAATATTAGTTTCAAAGCAAAACTGGAACAGTTATCAGTGTGATCAAAGCTGATTCACGCTGTTTGCGCAGCCCGAGTTGCTTTTTTTAACCCACGGCTGATGCTTTAAGAGACAGAAGTTAGTCATTACTCACATAATGTTCTTGCAGGTTGTGGATATTCATCTTCAGTATTTGGTCGTCAGTATTTGGAAGCCTGGAGCCACTGGTTCCCCGAAGAGCTGCTATTAGAAGTCCACACATGAGCTTTATAATGAGACGAGAATCCATTTTTTGGTTCTTCAGGTTTGGTAACTGTGAAACAAGCAACTTCAAAACTCGACGTCCGACCTGATGCTACTCAGCAGGTAAGTGATGGTGATGAGAATGAGGCCAGGGGTTTATATAGGTGCAAAAGACACACTGTGAAGGCGGCAGGGGATGCGCTTGGGGTTTTGGGGTTTTGTGGTCTTCATTTCTATGAAAGTTTCCTTTAAATCAGAGATATGGTGCTTTATAAGGAGTGGCGTTGCATTAACTTTGTATGTTAACGTCAGTTTGATCAATTTACAAGGAATCGTTGGTTTTGAAAGTAGCAAGGGTGACCTTCATGAAGCTGGCTGCATGATGGCTCCATGAAGAAATGCAAGTGTGCATGAAACCTGCATTTGCCTGTAACATGTTTGTATGCATGCCTGCATGCCTGGACTTGCAAATGTGCATATGCATGTGTGAATATGCATTTGACTGCATGAACTGTTTCTTTATGTGGAAATGCATCTGTGCCGATGCATGCGTGTTACAATGCATGTTGAAGACCATGTTACTAAATTGCTCCAAGTGACTAAACATATCTGATGTCATACGTGTTTCTATTGAATTGATGGTGGCTTTGTGGTGATCCTAATTTGCTAAAGTCACATTTTCACTGCCTGTGGTCACATTTTGTCACTCGAATTCCCCTGCAGAGATACTGCAGTGTAGAAACGAACGTCTGTTCTCATCATTTGAACCTGGAAAACCTTTCTCTAAACCTTTCTGTGTGATTAAAAACCAAAAACTGATGTAGATGAAGTTCTGCATCATCTGCTTCAGCATAAATGCATCTATGAATAGATTGGTGGGAACGTGAATAAATGTTAGCTGGGATACAAATTCATAAGTTGACAGAACATCTCTGTAATGTTTCCAAACGTTTTCTTAAGTAACAAACATTAAAAATTGTTTTAAAAGTTTAGGAACATTCAAACGTCCAGTTTTTTAGACATTGTATTAACATTGTTGCTTGCTTGTATTAACCACGTATCGTTTTTGATGTATGTG
Organism: Botia kubotai; assembly: GCA_036877585.1. Lineage (NCBI taxonomy): Eukaryota > Metazoa > Chordata > Actinopteri > Cypriniformes > Botiidae > Botia > Botia kubotai. Next base: position 12,268 of record JAZGTI010004206.1, on the reverse strand, counting down.
ATATATAACGTTTGAAAAAAATGTTCTGCTAACGTTACTGCAGGACTTTTATCTAACTTTGAGAGAACTTTAAAAATACGTTAGCCAACGTTCTTAACACATTCCCCATTAACTTTATATATATTACGTGAGACTACTGAATTAAGTATGGGTCATTTCAGCAAATATATGAACGTTATATTTGAATGAACTCATCTGTTTGTTTACATGCATTTACATGTGACGATCAATCAGTCAAAGTTATCATTGGGGAGCTGGCGTGCAACCACGTTGAATGTTATGTTTATGTTCAAACGCAACGTATCAATTATTAATCATGCTCAAAATATGAATCGTTTCCTTTTACACTTAACATCTCTCTTTAAAGAAATAGTTACCTCAATGGCATTGAAAAGTACCCAAGACTCCAGTTTGTTAATGAATGTCTTCTGAAGTAATTAAAGTTTAATAAAAGTTGATTAGAGTATTTTTGCTGAAGACTGAATACAACCCCTGAATACATTTCCAGTAGGTGCTGCTAATGCTAACAGGTTTTTGCAGTGCATTGTGGGTAATGTAAGATGTTTAACAAAGTGAATGGTGACCGAGGCTGTCGGTCTCTAACATTATGCCTTTTGTGCTCCATGGAAGAAATGAGTTAATGTTTTATTTTTTATTGATATAATAAAACCAGTGAATAATACTTTTCTGGGAAGTGAACGTCCCTTTAAGGGATGTCCAAATATGCTCTCCGTTGCTATTTATTTTGTTTGTTCTATTTACACAATCTATATAAATATACCTTTAATTCTTTATTAAACCACACAAGATATAAATATAAAGCAAAATGTACCATTTTATTAGAATCAAAACACCTTTTGTCACTAATTTACACACTGATCATTAATAATAAAAATAAAAATGGCACATCGAATCAGAGAAACAACAAATCAATGTTATAAATAACAACAATTCAATAATTTATAGCGGGAAACGTTTGTGTTTTATCCAAACACGTGTTTCTGCATCCTTTGCAACCTTTGTCTTGTAATGAGGGTTTTCTTCGTAGGCCCGACGTTTTTCCTTAGCAGGCCAGATCAAACACCATGAGAAATTCGTTTAGTGCTCCTTTCTGGACCGTACCATGTTTAACCTGGGTCAAAACAAACATCAAAATTCAATTCAATATCTGCCACTCTCAGTATTTCACACATTTTCTCATTGCAGACATTGGAATCTTCTTCATTCTTACCTTGATTTGGTTAATATCTTGAAGCTCTCTCCAAAGATCATGTTCGCCCTTGTATTTATGCCTCAGCTTCTTTATCTCCGTCAGCGCGTTTGTTAGATTGCTTTTCACGTCTTTCTTCTCCGACTTGTCGCTCATGTCTGCGAAGATTTCTTCGTAGATGTGCAAAATTCGATCAAGCAACACCGTCTGACAGGTGCAGGAACCCCTGGCCTGAGAGAAACACACATCGTTCAGCGCCTCATAAATAAGTGCACGTGCATTTTGTAATAAAAATGGTTTTAAATGAAAACGTACATTCAGCTGGTCTAGATAGGGAGCAAAAACTGAATTCCCAACCCATTCCGTGCCAGTTGTGGTCTGAGGAAAGTGAACGCAAATGTTAGAATGAATTGTGCGTTTCCTCTTTTTCCTGAAGTCTGAGATCAAACAAGGTCAGTCATGAGTAACCGGGTGCTTTCTGTTCCTGTACAGAACATGACTATGCGCTGTGGTAATATTTGCTTACAGTCAACAATAATATTGTTTACATTTTGTTTGGAACACGTAATACAACTTGGACCAAATTTCATTGTGCAATGAATGTGACTGAAAATCAATAATCCTATTTTTATTCTATATTCCTTTTAATTCATATTCTGATTTCTTTATCACAACCTACCAAACTCAAGACCAAAAGTGATTCATACAGTTTACACAGACAGTTTACACAGACTTGTACTTACATAATGCTTTTGCAGGGGTTGAATTATTTCCTCCACTTTCTTCAGCAGTTGTTCCTTGTCAGTTTTGGACAGAGGTAATCTGGATCCGTCGGTTCCCTGAAGAGACACTATACAGAGAAGTCCACACAGCATCAGCATGTTCTGCCAAAAATTCATTTTTTCTGTTTTTGGAATCTTTGAAATTTTGGAACCAATCGAGCAGCTGTATAAGCAGCGTTCCGACCTGACGCTAGTCAGCAGGTTAGACATGCTGTCAAGAATGGGGTTGGGGGTTTATATAGGTGCACAACCTAAAAAGAGCACCGCTAGGAGGGTGGCAGGGGATGCCCATCTGGTTTTGGGGTTTCTGTGGGCTACTTTTCTATGAAGGTTTACTTTATTCCGGAGATGCCCCGTACCCCAGGGGCAACTGCTGAATGTTGGTTTCAAACCAATTTTTTGGACATCCATGAAACTAGGTTAAGGCACCTCTTTGGGAACTGCATGACTCATTAGCAAACTCAAAACAGGGTCACCGTAAGATATTGTTTACTGTTATATAAAAGTTATAGCGTACATTTTTGTTTTAAAAAGAGTTGTTTTAACTGGCCTAAAGTTAAAGACAACTAACAGTTTAGTTTGTGTACTGGGGTGCAGAATTTTCCATACCAGCTTTGGTAATATTAGACATTTCGTATTCTTCATTCATCTTAAATCGAGCTGGATTTGTATTTTAGTTTCTAAATAATTGACATGTTTTTATAGTAAAACAGCCTAAATGTACGATAGCCTAAAATCTATGGAATATATACTGTACTGTACTGTACGGTTGTAACCTTTAAGTGCGTGTGGTAGTAATTGCACGCATGCGTGATTATACGTATACATGAAACGCATGTACGCTGCATGTGACGTGTGCATGCATTTAAAAGCGCATGCCTGCGCTTCTGTGTGCCCTGCCATGAGTGTTTGTTTATATGTGGATGTCTGTGTTTGCTTATATGCTTGTATGTACAGGGCTTAGCAGTTGCGTAGTACAGACCTTCTTAATAGTAACTTGCTGATTAATCCATATTCAATTTTAACGTTTAATCAAATATGCATTTTTATGGCCTGGTGGTTCATTTGTGGTGATGTTAATTTGCTTAAGTAAGTTATCTACTGCCTGTGGCCACGTCGTTTTTCAGTCAAATTCCCCTGCAGAGATGCTGTGGTGAAGAAACAAGCTCAGTTCTCTGAATCAGAACCTCAGACATTTTCTAAAACGAGTCTTTCTTTGCAATTAAAACCATGCTAAATATGCAGATGTTGCCATATGCATAAATGCTGAATGCATTCTTGTAACTGGTACAGTGCCGCGCAAGCGACACCAAGGTCAAGGGGTCGATTTCCAGAGAATGCGCAAGTAGCTTGAGTGCATTGGAAGCCGCATTGGATAAGTGTCTGCCAAATGCACCTTGTGTCTATAGCACATATTGTAATAGATACGACGGCACTCTGATATATTTTGAATGGCAGAATAACTCAATTGAGTTTTTGACACTTTTCATATGTTAAACTTTCGCCGATTTTCATTATTTGTTATGAATCATCTCATTTTTTCATTGTACAGTAACGGTGCCATCTGAAAACTGTACGTTTTGTACTGTATGCTGTAGGATGCATATTCGTCTTTTAATGGTGCAGATCAGGGTTTCCACTAAACGCCCCCCCGTTTATTTACCTGGTTAATGATTCGACTGTCTTTGCATTTTAAAATAAAATGTCAATTTTGTTATAGAATTATTGAATTATAATTAAATGTAGCTAGAATACTATTTCAAGCAAAGATTTTTACATATATTACTTGTATTTTTAGTACAAGTCTCTTTGGTTGTCAGATTGTGTTGACTATGTTCATATTTGATGAACTACACCTGTGGTAGTTCACCTGTGTGAACTTATGGGTCATTAACTTTAAACATCAGCTACACATTGACACAAAATAAGCATCCCACTTATTATTCCAGCATAAAAACTTAATCTGTATGTCAAGACAGACCGAAGCTATTATGTAGTTATAGTCGTATACAGTATTAGCGGATATCAACTTAAATCCAGTGCGAAATAAGAGCACAGAAAGTTTAGTTGAGGACACACTTTATTGGAAAAGAGAGTGAGTTGGGTGCATCGTATGCTGAGTCACTCAATGATCTAACTGCTTCCGCCGCGGCTCGTCGTGCGCGTAGCAGTTTAACTGTGAGTTTCCAGCGAGCGCGTTGCGGTCGGGAGTTCGCGCAGCGTTGCTGCTTCTGTGAACAGACAGCAGATTTCACCAAACCTCGAACTCACGGCTTTTCCTCTGTTGTAAAGAGGAGGATTTGCGGTGGCAATTTACTATAATTTCCCATCGTTTCTGTTCGCAGTTATTACGTGTGGTGAAACGGACTGTTTATGACCGAATTTTCCCATTCTGTATTTGTATATCCTGTTAGTAGATACAGTATCCTAGACACAACGCTTTTAGTTATTTTAATGTGTAATAAAGTTTGTCATTTATTTTTCTAATTCAACAGGCCTTCAACCATTGCTTATGGGTGTTTGTGTGATTAGGACAATTGCGAGACAGAAAGTTTGAGTTTATCTGTGTGTTTATGTATGAGCGTGCATGTGCATGCTCGCACTCTCACATTGCACCAGAACTGAGCGCTGTCTGGGTTGTTTGGTGGCGATGCGGTCTATGTTTTAGTGCGCTGTGACTTCCAAGAACTGAAACATACAGTGACAGTGACGGTGGAGTTTAAGGCTATTTTATTATTTGGCAAATAAATAAATAAGGTCAACCCTTGTACCTTTAATATTTTTATTTAAAGTTTTTAAGCATACAATATTTACCAAACACTTCCATGATAAAGTTTGAATGAGATTTTAATAAGTCTAGCAAATGCCCACCGCACAAGAGTGCTTTGACATGGGTATTTATACTTGCATTGCACTCAGTATTATGCATACCAGCCACTAGAGGGAGCCAGTAGTAAGAAATCCACTGTACCAGAGATGGAACTGAAACTTATGCGTACAGAAATGCCAAATTAAAAGCTGTTGCATTTTGGGGGATGGGATAAAAGTATCAATGTTAGTTATTCCGTTTAAAACACAGGCTATTTACACTGATAACTTTTCAACCCGACAAAACTTTATTTAAAGCTTCACAAACAACGCTACATTACAGGCGGTCGTACATCAAGGAAATACATTCAATACATATTGTATATATACTATGGCTAGCAATGGCTATCCTTGTTAACTAACGCAGTATAAACAACTGCTTACAGATGTTCTATTATAATTTAATAATAAAATAAATATTGTACTTTCTTTGCACAAAATAATTTCCGTTCTTAACATTTTAACCACCTTAAATGAATCCAAACGACACAAAATAAATAACTGGATTAGAAATGACATTGAACTGAATTAAAAATGAATTTAAAAAGCAATAAATATGTTTACAATTATTCTAGATCATTTTATAAACTGTAACATATTTTCTTTCAAGGGACGGTTTACCCAGAAATGACAGTATTGTAATGGTGGCTTGTCTAACCAATGCCATAGCAACACCATAATGGATCAGATTAGAATTTGGGAACTAGAATTTGGCTTGTTGTTCAGTAAACGGTGAGGTCACAGATTCAGTGTGACTGCTGCCTTCTAGGAACCAAACAGCTGCTTTTGGATGTGGGCTGTCCGTTAGAGGAAGTGATAGTGTTTTATGTAACCTAAGTAAGTCACTACAGTATTTAATTCTCATTTTCCTAATTTAACCCGATTCCTGAACTGCAGCGTGTGCGCGTGTGTCTGCGTCTATGCAAATGCGTTTTTGCGATTACTGAATGTTCTTGTGTGATCTTCCTCGGTCCATAGCGAGACTGATCCAGATCAGAACGTTCTGGAACTCACTCACAGCTTTGAGGAGGTCTTCCGGCTGCAGCTGCCAAAAAATGACCAATACATTTCTGATCAATCAACAACTAAATTTGTCATAGGTGCATGATAGATTAATGTGTGGGTAAATATTTCGGAGCATGAGCACATTTTTATCTTGCATAACGCATAACTCTCGCATAATTTCACTTCTTCAAAAGTCGTTACGTTTTCTTGATTAACGCTAAATTTGTTAGACGGTCTAAACACAATATTAGTTATTCTGGTGAGGTTTTTGCCACATGAAATGAGAAGAGTTAAAAATGTCTAGGCCAGTGGTTCTTAATTTTTGACTCAGCCCTTCCCCTTAAATCTATAGATTTCCTGTGCTTGTTACGTGAATTTAATTTTTGTGTGTTTAGATGTATGAAACTGTTCTACGATTAAAAGCAACAGCTGTTGAGAGCACAAACAAAATTAGCTGTTTCGTTTGAATGCAATTGTGAAAAAACTAGTTTTTCAGAAGAATTGCAAACAAAAACTATTTCAAGTAAAATTCCATGAAACAAAACTTGCTGTAGCAAGATGGAAAATCAGTCTAGGCAGATATCTACACGCTAGTGAATAAAGCTGTCGAAATGAAAGCTCAATTATGTATTTTTACTAGTGACAGTTTTATTGTAGTTTACTGAGGCCCCCTAGTGGACCTGATCTAGTCCACACTGGTCTAGACCAGCAGTTCTCAAATATCTGTAGACCACTGGTAGTCTGTGAAGGACTTTAAGTGGTCTGAAAGTTAACTGGCTGATTAAAATCTGATCAGATCTAAATAATTAGAATTGACAAACAACAACAACAATGTTTAAATAATGAACTAATTCAGGCTCATTAGCTGAAAGAATGCAGTCTGGTTTATTTTTAACAAAATAAGAACCAAACAGCAAAATTAGTTATCTGCTGATTTATGTAGATGCAAACACATTCACAATTCATTTGTCTTACCTTCTTAAAATTATCCTCCATTGTTTTAAGATTCTCCCTTGCGCAGCGTGATGGTGTTTGTGGGCCTCTGTTGACCTGTGTCAGGGAACAATAAAGCAAAAAAATAAGTTCATGTCTTGTGCATGTATATATTAGTGTATGTTTCGGGACATAGAGCAAATATTTGGAACTACAACTGTTAAGTTGTGGAGATTATGTCATTGTTGTCTTACACAGAGCTCCATGACATTCTTCAGCGTTATGAAAGAATCTGTGAAGACTTTTGGCCTTTGATGCACGTTCTTCTTCCACAGCTTTTGGAACACGTGTTCCTCATAAATGTCCAGCAGATGTTTGAAGTCTGCAACGTTAAGCTTCTGCCAGGATACAGAATTTATATCAAAAGAGCCTAATTTTTGTTTAAAACATATATATATATATTTAAAAGCATAAACAGTATTTGGCATAGATGTCAAGAATCTGATAACAGAGGAGACCGGGGCTAGTCGTCACACGGGCTATTTTGCAGGTTTCCACTGTGACAATTTACTCCATAATCTCCATAACAATGTGATAACTGGTATTCCATTTCCCTATAATAACTAGTGTCCTACTTCCTATAATATGCACGCAATACACACAAAAACATGCATTTGTACAGTTATCTTTGTGAGGACCTTAACCCTTACCCTAAACCAAACCCTAACCTATTTCTAACCTTACCCCTAAAACCAGATCTAAACCCTCAAAGGGGTGTCAGAAAGTCACTCAGTCACTCTGATGGTCTCACGGTCACACGCTGTGCATACACACACACATAATGCACTGTGAGATTGTTCTCTTACCTTGGAGCACTTTTTAAGTTTTCCCAAAATTCGTTTGGAGGCTTTATTGTCCTTCTGCAATAAAAAAAAACATTACTGATCTCACCCTTTTAAAAAGCAGTTAACAATTATAGTTGGAGTGAATGTTTGATACTCACAGGTAGAGATTTGTGGATGTGCTCTGAGGTCTTTATCATTTCTTTGATCATAGGTAATCTGATATGCTGCTTCAGGCACTCTTCCTGTCGGTGGCCATCACAGCAGCACAAAACGGCGCAAAGGGCGAGCAAGGTTAGAATCCGCATCCTAATTCAGCGCAGAGATCACCGTATTGTACCGTCTGTGCAGCGTTCCACTGTTCTTTAAACAATGTCATGCATCCCTTATATAGCCCCATTCTTTGTGTTTTGAAAAAATTCCCACACTCGTGACGGAGGGTGTTTAACCTCAAACGCTAAAGGATGGCGCTGCTGGCCTAGCCTACATTTTTCCTTGTCACCTGTCGCGTTTTGCGGTTTTGTACACTAGATACAGAACTGTATACCAAAGCGATTATTCAATGGCCAGAATGTAGGTTGCAAAAGCGCAAAATGTGTTAGTCGATACAGTACACTTCCTTTCGAAACGAAAACAGCGGCGTTTTGAAACTGCCGCAACTGGAGAAATATTGTCAAGTTTGAGAAATTTTAAGTAGTGCACAAAGAATTATGTTGGTGTTGTACGTCATTGTCTTATCCACTGCACGACATACTGCTTATTATTATTATTATCGTTGTTATTGGTAACAATACCAATAATAATAATACACTATTGATAATATATGTTAATAATAATAATAATGTATACAAATAATTTCGATCTGTCTTAAATTTAAAATTAAAAGTATGTTATCATAAAAGCAATAATGTAACAATATAGTTGAACGCTCACGGGTTATTTACACAATTAATAAGCAATTCATACAAACAACAGTAATATACAGTATAGTTTAATGGCTATATTTATTTGTTGTCTGAACAATTCTTGGACATAATGCCAAAAGTAAAGACACATAATCTATCATCCACTATTTTTAATATTTAAAGCATTAAAATACACGTCAGTCTGCCCATGTCAACCATGCGTCTCATTTTATCTACTATTGTTGAATTTTGAATGTAAAGAGGGATGTATACATCTATAAACGTTTTTACTTAGGCCCCCTGCCAGCGTGAGTCATAGGTTAATAACAATGCCATTTACCGAAACATGTTTTACCATTACAAAATCTAACCCCTCTTTCATGGGACTTAACAACCACATGCTCAAACCAGGTCAACACCTTCAAGACTCAGCAAAGAACTTAACCTGACCCAGAAAATGTTCCCAAGACCTCTCTTGAGCTTGTAACGGTATGAAACGCACCAATCAGAGCTTAGTCAAAAGCGAACCGTTTCAATAATGAGTCAGTGCGCGTGCAGTATGTCTTTACCTTCATCAGTCACGGTAAAAACGCTGCATCGCATTTATTGGTGAACCGAACAGCGAAGCAGTGGTTTTAAAAGGTTTAAGAGATCCGTGCATGCTAAGTAGCATAAATGATGCCCTCTCAGTGCACCAAGGAGCAACATCACAGCAACTGTGTTGTAGGTTCATTTCAAACAAAGTTATTTGAGACGCTTCTGAATGGAATGCACTCCAAATAACCTCAATCAGTTAAAACACTCGATGCTGTTTCATGAATCAGTATGAATCAAAGGAAAACAAAGCTTCCCTTTATCAGTTGTGGCAATACTATGGGCCAGCGATTTCAACCACAAGATCTGATAACAGAGACGAAAGCTAAAAATATCCGTGCTGTTCAGAGAGAGCGAGAGTTGTATCATTTGCGTTTGTGTGTGCATGTTAAACCGGTCACACAAAAGACAGGGAAACATGACTCTGTAAATTCCCGTCCTTTTCATAAGGCCGTGCATTCCGTCATTCTATGACACCTGTGCTTCTACACAGTACTGTTTACCTTACACAGGTGTTCTGTTAAGCATTCGCTACTGCTGTAATCAGCCACGATCAGGGGCGCCGCTAAGGGGGGGGAAGTTATGACAATTCTAAGGGCCCACGCCCTTTAGGGACCCCCAGAGATTTATTAGTAATAACACTACTAGGGGGGCCCAACCTCATATTTTGTCATAGGGCCCAAAATTGCGAGCGGCACCCCTAGCCACGATATAAATTGTGGCGGAGTGCCCAACGTTGCAAATGTGTTTCCCCAGGGAACTTCACATCACCTTTATGGTTGTATTGAAAAAGTATTACCAGTTACACTTTCGTTTGTTTGCTGTGTGGTTCTTGCTAAACCACCATGTTGCAACAATCTGTGCAGGTTGAAATAAGCAGAAACACGCTTAAGATTTGTATTTGTTTTATTTGTTTTTTAAATAAAGCTATATATATATATATATATATATATATATTTATGCAAAAAGAAAAGTAAACTTAAAAAATATATAAATTATGAGCATTTGCAGGAATATAATAAGGTAATCTGTTTAATTTTCCATTTTTGTTGCTTAGAAAACTTACAAACTTATCTTAATGCTTTTACAATGCATTTACTTTTCAGTGGTCGGACATCTCCATGCCGTTTACAATTTATTCTTTAAAGACATTATAACAAGCAATAAATATATTAAATAAATAAATACATAATAAATAACCCTTTGCATATTAAAATAGCGACATTTTAGAAGATGACTGCGGACGGTTTTAAAATTACAGAGTGCAAGATTCGTAGAGGTAGTGAAAGAGTATGTCCGTCTCGCCGACCGCTTTGTTCCGCGCTTTTGTCACGTCCTGGAGGGAGAAAACGCAGCGGATATGAATGGCATGCAGACGCACAACAGTGATACCAAACAATAGCAAACGATTAAACACTGAAAAATCCTGAAATAAACGTACCCCGTACAGATCGCTGGCCTTTCTGTAGTTCCCGGCGAACTTCTTAACGTGAGAGTGTTCCGAGAAGTCCGCGTTTTTCTGTAAAAACCCAACGTTGTTAATTACAAAGTGGAGAAGGGTCACATTTAAATTTGATTTAATTATTTTAAAGTTGGTTCAAACAATGATTTTGGTGCTTACACAATGTGGTTCCAGATCTCTTGCGACTCTGTGCAGATCAGACCTCACAGAACGGATCCGCGGGTAGCTGTCGTCAGTGTGCAGGATGTTTTGGAGATAGTAATTCAGGATCATGGCATTTAAGCAACAGGTATCTTTCTCCTGGATAGCGGACAGTACATTGATCATCATAATGCATAACCAAATATAATAACACAACATAGATTTGTTTAAATATGATTGCTGAAAATAATATTGCATTATATTATACGTGTTAAATTAATATATAACGCATACTTTCAGCATATCGTTGGAGAACACGGGAATCAAACGCGTTTCGTGGTCTCTGTCATCGCTTTGTGCCTGCGTGGGTTAACATACAAAAATATAGATATTAAACACTGTATAGTCTTAAGTCCTAATAATAAAGGGTAACCCTTTAAAATAGTGTTTAACATTAAATCATTGCACAAAACTGCATGTTTCTATTATTACATTTTGTCTAAACAAAGTGTGTTTTAAAATGTTGATTTAATGATCGGTTAAGCATTATCGTTGTCGTATGCTGAATAAACAACTTATCCGTTCAGACGTACGTGTTTAGTCATCACCCTCAGGTTGTTCCAGGTTTCGCCGCTGTCCAGTGGTCTGGGTCGCGGACGCAGCAGGTGCATCGCCTGCCCGCCCAAAAGGCACCAGCACATCAAGACAAACAGAGTAACGCACTTCATGATAAAAGCAGACGTGTCGACTTTATGATCTGTCCCGTTGTGGAACCGCTTGTGTGGATTTTCTCCGCAGACAAGATTCAAAGCGCATCTTGTGAGTCAAGAAATAGACGCTTTTATATTCTCCTGCTTCGGTCCAGATGTTGCAATGACGTCACTGCGGTATCGCCTCTTTACCTTCGCGTACTCCCCCAACCTCTGCACCTGAGTTTATCAGGTCAAGCGGATCTCTGAATAACCATGCACGGCTTCATAATCGCTGACTGTTATGATTGCATCGGAAATTCATAACACATGATGATAGACGAAAATAGACCCTGCAGTTATTACTGCAATAAGGATGCAGGATCGGTGAAGTGGTCTGAAGTGGACACGGAACTTCCTGTGAATTCCCCTTAGTGACTACTTTGAAAATATTAATTAGCGCGAGACTGAAACTACGTCTTTATTGTGTACAGTTGCCCTGCAGGTGATTTTATGAATGAATGTTGCCAGGACACTTTAAGTACTCTCTTCCTGTTCATTAAACACAGCCAAAGTCTGGAAGGTGCGTACCACGTGCAGCGGGCAAATATTGCATCATAAATGATATGGAGGTTTGGGGAAGCCGTCACTGAGAGCCCAGCCTGTCATAGGTACAGTGAGGATAACTGCAATAAAAACTCATTTGCGTACGTAGGGCTTTTCAGAAACATCCGATAAACAAGGAAATAACTCTTCCCGGTATATATTAACGGCAGTGACACAGACTACTCAAATAAAAATGGAAATTTTCCTCAAGAAATATTACGTCAATAATAC
>JAZGTI010004205.1:13816-28811 GCA_036877585.1 Botia kubotai | reverse complement strand
GTGGAATATGATGAGCAGGGTTTATTCTGTCTCCCTCCCTCCCAGTACACACAAGGAAACCAGTTAACAATACTGTTCTCTCTGTTCTTCATGGATTAGTGTCAGTTAATCAGCACAGAAAGAAAATAACCAGCAGATCTAATGCAGGAGGTGAATTCTGTGTGTGCTGAGGACTTCTGAGACGAGGACCATAATAGACTGTTGAGTGCATGAGATCTTTTACTGATATTTACAGCCCGTTTTAGACTCGCACTTTTGGTTAGAGAACAAACAGCCACTCAGTCACTGTACGTACCTTCACAGCATTGAGTATGTGCCTAACTAACATGGATCATAACAATTGCTAACGTTCTCTCAAAGTTCTCTTATAGTCCTCTTAAAGTTGTCTCATAGTCCTCTTAAAGTTATTAAAAACGTTCTTGTAGTAACATTAGTAGAACACACGCACACCGTTTTTAATGGATAGTTCACCCAAAAATGAAAATTTACCGTCATGTTATTCCAAACCTGTACGACTTTCTTCTTTGAAACAGAAGATGAAATTTTGAGAAATGTTGCACATATGGCAAGTTCTCTGTCAATGTTTATTCTAAGATAATACGAGCTCCTCCACAGCAAACAGACAAATGTAATGTTTTAATCTCGTAGATACCCTACAGTTCAAAATAGCCACAGACAGATAAATCTCCAAACATCTCCAGTGAGAGTTCTCTCAGTGTGTTCAGAGAAAATCGCCCGGCTGAAATGATAGATTACATTTAAAATGTCCTCCATCACACAACCAGACATCAGTGTGTCGTAATATATGACACAGTGTGAACTGCAGCAGAGAGCACAAGTCTCATCTGCCGCACAGCTCCAGAAGTTCTGCCTGCTGCTCCACACAATAAACGTCATTGCACCTGGACTTCAATTCTATGAGCTTGTGAGAGCGCAGCTGATGGGCGTCAGAAGGGACACTGTTATCCAGACAGTGATGCATTTGTTGCGTCTGCTGTTAGAAACAGCTTGAACTGCAAAAAAGGACAAATATATTATCATCCAGCTAAGATTAAAGGTACGGTAGCCATTTTCAGAGAGGCTAGTAATAACAAGCTAGCTTTGAAGGCATAAGATCCCGCCCACCCTTTAAAGCGCTCCCCAAAGCCACGCCTCCTCCAATACACGTACACAATGCATACATAATTTGACAGAACCAAATGCAATGACCGGATGAACATTTTATAAAAATATAAATACACAAATATATTTAGACCACTTAGTGCTATCAGGATGTGAAGAGACTTCCTACCAGCGCAACAAAAAACGTTTCTGGGAAAAAAAATGGATCTGAATTCTGTGGACGCCCTGCGGCACCATCTTTTAAAGGTCATGAGGTGAATAACTAGCGAGTCCCGTCAAGATTCAAGAATATGGCTGAGAAGGAGTATTTCTTAGCCTTACAACTTAACTGAGTGGAAAGCGTCTGGTAATGTAAGCAGAGAGAGAAAGATGAGGGTGTCGTTTTCACATATATTTCAATATTCACATATTCCTGAGAGTGAAGATCAATGAATACAGAGGGCAAAGGATTTCTCTGAATATCCTTCATGCACAGCGATGTCAAATTTAAACAGCCAATCAACTGCTAAGACAGAGGATTTAAAGGATACCCTCCCTCTGTCTGTTGATTTATGATAGAATCCACAGGTTAATCTTCAATGCTTCTGCTGAAGTATTGCAATAATGTATCAGACACGACACTTGCTTTTAAAAATGCTTTGAATTGCTTGAGTGTTATTTTGTTCCGGCTTAAAATGGAACAGAACAACCTGCTTAACAACCACACGGGATATCGCTCCGGAATGATGACGGAAGAGCCCGGAATCATGTATGCATCATGCTCATTTCAAACAAAAACCATTTGGTTCTGTTCAGGTCTGGTTGGTGCACAGGGATAAATAAGGAGAATCTTTAGCACTGAGAGGAACAAAGGTGAGCTCGGTTTCAATCAAAGCCTCGCTTTTCATTTCTGAAATGAAAAGAACAAAGATTTAAGAGAGCAGATGGACAGTGCAGCTCATTAGACAGCAGTTTAATCAGGTCTCTCAAAAGCTTTGAAAACGCAGTTGAGCATCTGGGCTGCCAAGTGCTTCCTTTTCCTGCCTGCGTGTTTCATTATTTGTGTTTTCAGACAGCTCAGTCCGTCCAGGGCCGAGCTCCCTTCTGACAGACCTTCAGCTCGTGATATCCGCTGTGAAAGTCCACATACCGTTTAAAGATCTTTAAAGCACACAGAGGTGGATGGCAGCACTGTTGTTATGGTGTAACCATGGAAACTGGCCCGCTCTCAGAGCTTCCCTCATGTGGATCTGTTTGTCTGAGAACTTTAATTCTATTTCAGATTAAATTATTACGTTAATCAATTTATTGATCATTTAGGGGAGATTTAATTTTGTGTTTCCTTTGCTCGAATCTGACTTTACCCACCGTTCATTACTGGGAAAATTACACACAAGAAAAATTAAGCAAGAAGAAATTTGCATAATTACTGTTAATAAACACGTGTACGCTGCACAGTGTGAAATGATTATTACACGCGCAAATGAATTAAACAGACGCCAACTGCCACATTTCCAACACTTACAGACAGAACTGCACTCTGTATCTCTTTACATACATATTTATATATACATACATATGTGCGCGTACACACACACACATCATCATATATGCACATGTACATCTGAGCTTTGGTGTCCTTCTGCCCTTCCACTGTCTAACTGCCGAACAGTTGCTTTGATGGAGTTATGGCAAACCACCCACACAGCGCGACTTCTGGCACACAGCGCCGCAGCGATGTCGCGAGTTTACCTCGCATTTCAGGTAACGCGTCAGTGCTGCATGTACACCTGCTATCTGCTCTCAGTCGGTTTGACTCGAGCACCTCAGCTGAAGTCCATCTCTTCCCTCCCACACTATCTCTCCTGTCTCTCCAACAGAAACATTCTCTCCAAACACGCTCACCCTCATCCATGCAAACCCTCACTCCCTACTGCTGCTAAACAGCATAAGCATAAGATCTTATTCTGGAAAGCTCTGCCCACGCACAAGTGTATTTTTTAACATGTTGTTGTGCAGTGGTGGGTTATCTGAAATAGATTATTCCACTCTACAGCTGTAGAAAAACAAACACAAATGATTGCATGGTACTCTCTGCAAATGGTTGTACAAAAAAACTCATTTTCTTCTGTTGAGTTATGAACAGATGTTTTTATTTTTGAGAATTTTCCAAGTTAAAATCAGCCAATCAGAACAGAGCTTGCCAGATCGAGAGCTTTTCCAGTTCTGTTTGCAATATGTATAGGACGGTATAGTGGGCGCTCTGTGGGCGTGTCCTCTGAGGTTTTGACTAATGGCTCAGCTGCTGGACTGATCGTGGATCAGTTCTGCAACAACTCGCAGCACCTCTTACATCAGCCCTCGCATTATTCAGTTCAAGGCCTCAGGAAATCGCTTTTCCTGAGTTATTACCAAGGCAACTCACAGCGCTGGCGAGCGGGAGAGAAAGAGCGGGACGGAATCGTGACTGTGTGTACTTCTGTGTGTTTGTTTTGTGTGAGCGCGTATATGACCATGCGCCTCAGCGTGAGGAGGAGAGCGCAGGAACACTAGTGTGCAGCACACACATTGCGCATTCTGCACATGCTGCGCAGGCTGCGGTTCTGATGCTCTGTACTGTATGTTTGTCTCAGTGTAAGAGGAGATGTAACAAAGGAACAATGATTTGAGTACTGCTGTAATACCGCATCCAATCATCTCACACTGTGACTGAAGTGGCTGTTTCCTCACACCAGTCATGCAGCCCCCGTCCAAATGACTCCCAATAAACAATCCCAAACCAACTGCAAGCTCCATCTTCTCGACTGGTTATGCATCAGAACCCAGCGTTTGCATTGGACAAAAATTACAGGCAGCTTTACCAAGTGTCTAATTCAATCAGTGTTAAATGAGTGATAAATGAATTTGCGCCACAATTCTCTGGAGTTTGACTGGATGCACGCGCAACTGACATCAACAACATCCACCGTCGCTCTGAAGACATTTGCACTGACAAAATCTAGATAAAAAAACACATGACCCAGCTAACAATTGTAGGTTGTAAGAATGTTTTCATTAAGTCACAAAAGTGTTTAAAAACATTATTTAAGTTCTAGGAACTTTGAAAACGTCATTTGTTTCACGTTGCATTAACGTTGTTTAAATGTTTGATTCTGTATTGCGTTTAAAATGTTCCAAGACTAATGTTTTTGATATATTCAACATCAGTACGTTCTATTGACGTTACTGCAAGAACATTCTTTTATAACTTTAGGAGAACTTAAGAGAAGAACTTTAAGAGAAGGTCATCCAATGTACTGGGAACGTTGCCTGTTAGCTGGGTACCATCTATACAGTGATTCACGAGAAATCTTAATTGACAAATATGTTCATTAGGATTAGCAGCGTCTTCTAACGAGTAGTAAATTATTTAATTCTGCCCGACCATCTGTTGTTACAAACAAGACACATCGACTGTACGAGAGATTTTGATCTGAGGCCGTCCTCGAGATCTGCTCTCAGGGCAGATAAAACACAGGCTCTGTTTTATTTGACTGTTGAAAACATTTTCCTGTGACAAAATAAGGGTGTTTGACTCAATGTTCTAAGAAGGTTGGCTGATGTTCTCTAAATGTTATCTCAACGTTATCAAAAGTTCTTCCAGTAACATTAGTAGAATGCTTTTTACCAAACAAGCTAACAGTTCAAGCATGACAGCATCAGTTCTGAAGCTGTTTTTTTGAAGAGTGTTTCACTGCACTTAAAACTGTCATGCATTTTAGAACATATAAGAAATGAATGTATACGCGTTTTCTCTCTCCACATGACAACACAGAATTAAAACAGGAATAAAACCGACTGAGTGAAAACACACCACAGAAATCCAGCTGAGTGTGTCTGGAATGCAGTTTGTGACAGTAATCTGGATTGTGAGCAGGCGGCAGAAAAGAAAAGTGTGAAATTAGGTATTAAACTGTAGACTCAGAGTCCAGAAATCTGACACGTTCTACAACTCATAAAGCCCAATTAGTTCCATCTTTTCCACTGGCAGGAACGGAGCAGATTAAAGGGATTTAGGGATGAGCAGAAGTGATTTATAAAATTCCAGCGCTCTGGGGTTGGTCTGTCAGGGGACGGCCTGAAACCGTGTTTATGTAAGTATGATTTATTCAGTATTGTCTGCAGAGCATCTACCCAGTGTTAGAACATGAATATTAATATTTGTTTAGATGTACACACAGTAAAGCATGCCAGGCTGGAAAAGGCTGATTTCTCTTCACTGACGGCATTCACAATGAAGCAGAAAGCGTCCTGTGACAGACACAACACGCGTGTAAACAATTCAGACGGGCAAAACAAATGAAACAGAAGTGAAATGTTGCTCTAACGCCAATCAAATGTTTTCAGCCAAAACAAACACAAGAATCCCCATAAACTCCAGCGTTTCAAAACATGTTACCGCATACACAGATACAAGAACATGTTGGCAGCGGTCAGAGTCCTACCAGGTGTGTGCCACAGTGAAGCGCCTCTGCTTGTGGATGTTGTTGTTGAGGAGCATCCGTCGGAGGAGGCGCGGGGAGTTCCGTGGCGACAGCCTGGGTGAGATAGACGAGGGCGAGCGTCGGTGCCCGCGGGGTCTCTCCTGCTGCAGGAGGTTCTCCCTCAGGATCTTCACCAGATCCTCGTTCAACCCGACATGCTTGGGCATGGGCGGCACTGCTAGCGTGTCGTGGTGGCCCACGGCCGCCTGCTGGGCCATCCTCACGTGTCACCTGTCCTTCTCCTGCTGTCGGGGGCCAGAAAACCTCCACTAATCCGGTAGGTCAAACTCCCCAGGGCAGGGGAGACACTGAACCCTGAACGTCACAGTGGACTCCACACAAGCTACTCAGTGCAGGAAAAAATGAGTGTGCTCCTGTCAAGACGCTGCTGAGCTGTGATGGTTTGGTGGAGAGAGAGGAGAGAGAGAGAGAGAGAGAGAGAGAGAGATGGCGAAGGAGGGAGGAGTGAGACGAGCTGTCGATCTGCAACACTACGCTAACTGCTGAATGCAAGCAACCACTTTGCTAAAGAGCCATTGCATTTGTGTGTGAGAGAGTAAGAGAGAGGGAGAAAGAGAGAGAGAGTGTGTGTGTGTGAGCGAGAGAGTGTGTGAAAACACGGTGTGTGTAATGAATGTGTGTATGTGGAAATCTT
This sequence comes from Botia kubotai, assembly GCA_036877585.1. Taxonomy (NCBI): domain Eukaryota; kingdom Metazoa; phylum Chordata; class Actinopteri; order Cypriniformes; family Botiidae; genus Botia; species Botia kubotai. The sequence goes on along the minus strand of JAZGTI010004205.1, from coordinate 22,532 downwards.
ATCCCTTAATCACTAAAGCTGCTGTTCCAAATATTATTTTATTATCTAGACTTTGTACTGCCAGAAACATAACCGGCTCTGCACTGTTTATAATGACGATAGAAAGATTAATGAATCTACAGAGAAAACAAAGATTCCTTCAGTTAACCAGACAGACTCCATGCAAACCCAACCAGCTCAGAGTTTAATTCTGATCCAGATCACACACAGAACACACACACACACACACACAGAACACACACACACACACACACACGCACACAGAACACACACACGCACACACACACGCACAGAACACACACACGCACAGAACACACACACGCACAGAACACACACACACACAGAACACACACAGAACACACACAGAACACACACAGAACACACACAGAGACACACACAGAGACACACACAGAACACACACAGAGACACACACAGAGACACACACAGAGACACACACAGAGACACACACAGAGACACACACACGCACAGAACACACACACGCACAGAACACACACAGAACACACACACACACACACACACACACACACAGAGACACACACACACACAGAACACACAGAGCACACGACACACACACGTCATATCAGGAATGATGACTGTGTGAGTGAATCACATATGAAACCAAACAGCAGAAAGTGGTTCACATGACTTCAGCTTAAACTCATTCACTGTGTTACACTTTCTTTAGGAAACAGAACAGGAAACGAGCAGGTGTACCAGATGGATTCAGATGTAATTGAGCTTCAGTACTTCAGAATCTCCATGTTATGCTCTCCTGACCTCAGTGAGTGTTTCAGTTGGAAACAGTGTCTCAATTCTCTCTGAGTGACTAAATACATCTGCATCATAAAGAGCACCTGACACGTCAGGAACAATGAACCCAGTCAAGCAGACAGCCAAAAAGAGTTAATGGACAGGAAGAGCAGTGACTGCGCAAAAAAACTGCAATTTGCTTGAAATGTGAACCGAAGCAAAGAATTCTGGGTATTCTGCTCTACAGGAAGTCATGGATTATGCACCAGTCTCATCCTTCTGGTTATAACAAACCAGCTAAAAATGTTATCCGATCAAACCCTGTTCATCCTCTAATTGTGATGCCAATAAATCAGATATTTCAAATATTCCTCCAGTGTACGTCTCAGCAACATTAAAGATACATACATTGAAATATAACACACACAGAAAACACAGTAAAAATCTGTCTGAATTACTCTTTCTTCAAGACAGTTCTGCAGAACTGGTGTGGCAGGGTTCAGTCATGTTGAGTGAGAGAGAGAACAACAGAAGGATTTTGTACACACACTGACTGGACAGCCCTCGACTCATTTCTGACTGGCTGTATGTGAATTCAGCAGTGTGCCAGCACAACACAGTCATGTGCGATAGTGACTGAGACACTCACACTGCATGACGTCTGTGTGTGTGTGTGTTTCCTCACTGTTACCCATGGCAACATGGATGGAGAGTGTGTGTGTGTGTGTGTGTGTGTGTGTGGTGGGCATTGACTCAGAGCTCGAGACTTAAGGAATGCACTACTAAACTGCTTCTTTTGTGTTAAAATACCAAAGACATTTCTAAGGGTTTGACATGAGTAAATGATAACAGCATTTTGATTCTGTTTAAATCTGACAATAAACACTGAGCTGCACAGCTTGTCTTCAGACTCAACAGCCTTTTGTAACAGAGCGAGTTAAACAGACAGAACAGTAAAAGATCTCCATCTGCTGGACAACAGCTTGAAAAACAAAAACAGCTTGTTCATTTCTTTTTCAAACATCACAGTTGTAAAGACAAGTTATGCGAGACACAACGGGACACAATAAGACAACGGGACACAACGAGACACAACAGACAATAAGACACAACGGACAATGAGACAATGAGACACAACGGGACACAACAGACAATGAGACACAACAGACAATGAGACAATGAGACACAACGGGACACAACGAGACACAACGGACAATGAGACAATGAGACACAACAGACCTCACTGGAGACCTCAAATCAAGGTCTTGGTGCTGCCCACTGCTTCGGGTGTGTGTTCACGACTTGCAGTGTGTGTTCACTCCTCACCAGTGATGGGTTAAATGCTGAGGTCACATTTCAGGTATGGGTTACCATATTCTGATATAATGAAACAGGAAACAACACTTATCTGAGGTCTTAAAGTGTAATATACACACTTTAGAAGCAGAAGTACAAACACACATTTTGGAAATACCTTGATGGTTATAGCTGATGTACCATTTGATGGTAATGAACCAGTGACAAGCTAAAGGTACAAATCTTGCGCGTTTTCTGGTGTAAAAACTAGTTATACTGTTTTTGGCCACTAGAGGACACAACTGTATCAGTAACAAACATCCACACACCTCCATATCTCCAGTCAACACCGAGCAGTGAAAATCAGCTTGTTTTTGCATTCCACTCCAAAATTATTGACTTACAAATTGTGATTGAGGTCTATTCTAGCAGTGTGTTGTGTAATATTGTGCATTATAATCACAGATGAGACAGTTGTAGCCTACTGGTAAGTGAGTTGGGCTAGTAATCAGAAGGTTGCTGGTTCCAGCACTGGGGGGTTGTAACTGAAGTGCCCTTGAGCAAGGCACCTAACCCCCAATTGCTCCCCGGGCGCAGTAACGTGCTGCCCACTGCTCCGGGTGTGTGTGTGTGTGTGTGTTCACGACTTGCAGTGTGTGTTCACTCCTCACCAGTGATGGGTTAAATGCAGAGGTCACATTTCAGGTATGGGTTACCATATCTGATGAATAGGTCACTTCACTTCAGATTAGCTCCTGAAAGGTTCAGAAAGTGGGTGGTCCTTATGTCTGAGACATCACCTTACAACAGACACCAACTCCCCGTAGATGCACAACTGATGGACCGCAGGGTTTACATCTTCAAAATGATGGCTTCAATTCCCCACAAACTGATAAAACACATACAGCAGCTTGAGCAACGCTTGGATGAAATAATCTGCCCGGCTAACAATTTTCAGTCGTAAGTACGTTTCCCTAATGTTTTCATTAAGTAACAAAAATGTATTTTGGCATTGTATTAATGTTATTGCTTGGTTATTTAAACTCTTTTTTAATAATGTAATGCTTTTAAAACGTTCCACTGACAATTTAAGAATAGTATTTTTAATACGATATACCATATGTAACATTAAAAATGTTTTTTGATAACCTTGAGAGAACTTTAAGAGAATGTAAGCAAACATTCGGAGAACATTCTCCGTTCCCTGCTGGGAAGATCTTTAATATATCTCTCATACAGCTGAGGAGATGTATCAGCTGGTAAACTGCATGTGTGAGTATTGAAATCTCTCTCACTGATGTTCTTTAATGTAATCTTTCTGCTGCCAGTCTGTCTGCACTGATACAGAGCTGAAAGATTCCCCCCTCAGGGGGTCTGGCACTTCAAGGAGACTGAAGACCAAGCGGGAGAATATGGCCTATCACCTCGCTGGAAACCATCTCTTCAAAGCCCTCAGGTGGCACCACAAACAAACAGCAGCAAACAGCAACAAAAACACATATGAACACCCAACACTTTATTCTTCATCACCAGTTCATTTCCTTCTAAACAACACGCTAATCTATAACTCACCAACTTGATTTACCACGCTAATATGGACCCCATATAAAGTAAAATATTTAACAGATTTTTTTGAGATTTTTTTTATTTAACAGCTTTGCTTTTCTCCTGGCAAGAAGCAGATATTGAACTTTATGTTCAGCAATTAATTTCATTCACACCCACATTTCGATGAAACACAGACTACAGGCTGTGTGTTTCCAGAAGCCCAACAGGGACTTTTTGTGCAGCCAAGCAAAAATGATAAAAAATAAATTTGTGCTAGTGGCTTTAATAAGTGAGTCAAAACTCAATTCAAAGACATTTCATTGCATTGTTCTCTCCCAATTAACAATGTGTCGCTGTGTGTGCCGCCAAACTGCCTACTGTAAACCTGGACGACAGAAAACAAACATGCAGGGAACATTCTCAGAACACTGGCTGACATTCTCTAAAAGTTATCTTAGTTATCTATCAGAAACACCATCAGTGATGTTACTAGAACATTCTTTTAACATTACATATCATATCAAAAATGTTATTCTTAAGTTGCTCGTGAACGTTTTAAAAATGTTACAGACCCAAATAAAGTTTGAGAAATGTTCTTATAACCAAACAAAAACAGAACATTCAAAAAAACATTCGTAACGTTTTTGTTAATGGAAACATTGGGGAAGCGTCCTTACAACCTAAACTTGTTAGCTGGCTAAAGGAGAGCTTGAGAACTTTCAAATCATGACAACATCTCATTAAAGAATCCAGACCTTCACCACCATACTGACATTTATAACACACAAGACCTTCAATTCCTCTCCCATTTCAAAGCCTCATGTTTTATTAGAATATAATAAGCAACACATAATAAGACGCAGGGATGCATGTTGTTTTAGATCTCTATGCCAACAAGAAGTCAAAAAGAGACGGACGAGCACAGACCCGAAGCATTCAGTTAAAGATCAGATCTTTACCCTGACCGGGTAATTGATCATCAGGACAAGAGAGAAAGAATTCTACAAGAAGGAACAGAGAGAAAAACGAGCAGACAAACAGACCCGCAAATCAGACAGAGAGGAAATTGGCCAGGCAAAGTGTATTAAATTCAAATTTTCTTCCTCTTCACAACATAATAGCAGTTTTCAAATTGTAAATCATAACGTTCTCGCTTTCATTTCCTCCCAATCACCAGAGATAACTATAAAACAAAGAAAAATAATAACAATGTTTGTCCAAAAACATTTTACACTGACATTTAGTTCTGACAAAAGATGTAATTGTCAGACAGCAATAACACAAAAAAACACAATTTGTCAACAATTGGACTGGCGTCTCATAAATATTCATAACCTTTTTATGAAACCAATAAGATATAAAGATGGTCCGTGCATCTCATTTGCATAATCTACATTCTGCATAAGCACTCCTGTGAGGTGACTAAAAACAGAAAAGCAATCCACGTCAGCTTGCCAATGAAAAATCCATTGAACAGAACAAGCTTTCAAATACATCAATATGTAGACATGATGTCACGGTCCTATCAGCCAATCCACAATCAATGTTGTAATTGCTGAAGTCGGTGTCTATCTCACACCTCTCTATAACCTTCCATTCTGCTTTACGTCAGCGTGACCTCACAACACACTGATGATGTGTGCACCAATCCACCAATCAGAAAACAGCATTCACTGCTCTGCTCTCAAGCTGTTCCCCAACTAATCCGTCATCACATTAGCTCAGAGCGAGAGAACAAAATCTCTTATTCTGTTATATTGTGATGCTGAAATGTTTCTGTGTGTGTGTGTGTGTGTGACTAGAGTATGCGGTTTATGAGGACACAAATGTGTATAATGACTAAACTACTAAACCGTGTTTTGTTTTAAATACCTTTTCTGTGAAGCTTAGGTTTAGGGGAGGGAGACAGAACATTTGATTAGTTCAGTATTAAAATCACCTAGGGAGAGTCCCTATAAATCATGTGTGTGTGTGTGTGTGTGTGTGTGTGTATAAGGGGGTCATATTTTGCTTACATTGTTGTGATCAAAATTTCTCACAAGGATTATAAAACCAGAGCTTTGGTGCTAGTCTGTGGTCCACATGAGGAAAACTGCATATTAAATCATGCATTTATTAAAATGTGCCATAACAGTGCAAAAAGGCTTATGTGAGGGACAGATGTATAACAGAAAATATCAACAACTATATATAACAATACACAAGGCACAGAAAATTCTCCACCATGACAGAGAAAGGAAGAGGTGTGCGTGGTCAGAAAGATCACCCGCTCTTCTGCTCTGACATCCAGGTCTCAAGTCCTGTGCCGCTGGGCTGTTTTCTTTGCTTGGTCACTGAATGAATATTAATATGGCAAGAACAACAAAACTTTCATTAGAATTCAGAAAAGTGACTCAGATTTGGTGAACTCATTTTCTCCGATACGTTTCAAGCTGTAACTCCAAAATTCATCTTTCTTTCTGACTGACAGTCGGCATTAACGCATGTCTCTGCTTCCTATAATAGGTTTCTCAGATCATTTAACCAGGAAATTTGCTATTCCTTTGTAAACGACACGCGCATACAGAAACAAATAACAAGCATACAACAGATCTCAAATATACTGGATTTCAGTCTCTGTGCTCCAGTCCTGCGAGCTGATGTATGTTCTCTGTTGTTGCCAGGGAAAGTAGCACAGTAAATCAAGCATGAGTCACATACAGGTACAGACTGTACGTAGTTCAACCCCACACAAAGCTTAAGAGACCCAATCCACCAATGTCGTGCATCACCAACACAAAACCTTAGCTGCGCAAACAGGGAAAACAGAGGTACGATTAAACAGCATTCCAGCAACAACTTTATGGAGTAAGAATGTTTCCTTAATGTTTCCATTACTATCAAAAACATCAAAAGTGTTATTTTGAAAGTTCTAGGAATGTTCTTCAGCTGTACAGCAGATTATCAGAGCAAATACTCTTTGTAAAAGTTATTTCACCTGTCACTGCCGATAAATCAACTATTCACAATACATTCATGATGGGTTTGGTGCAGATCAGCATTTAAAATGTAAAAATCATCAACTTACTACTGAACTAGACAGCCAATCACAATGCACTCAGAGATAGAGAGAAAGAGAGAGAGAGAGATGGAGGAGGGAGTTTGACAGAAAGTCAATGAAATAAAGGTTTTTAAAAACAATGAGCTCTAGACTGTGTGTGAAGGTGTCTGGTGGGACATTTCTGTTTACCGCTCTACTGATTATCTATACAGCGCTGTGCGATTACATTACTAATGTAACCTCGTGAGCTCTCCGCACAGCAGCAACACGATAAAGACAAGAAAACTTAGTTTATTACGCTGAGTAATGGTCTATTATTAGTTCATTCAAGAAAGGCTGCATGGTGCTGCCTGTAACCAGGGTTCTTAGATTAACACTAGCTTTACTTCAGGGAACATCTCAATGTTTGGGTCCTTCTTGCCAAGTATCAGACCTACAGGGAACATGATGTCTAGTGTTCAGTGTGTAATGAATTAGTCTGTGAAGGACAGCAGTTCTCCAGAGAGAAACAGACATGAAATGTACTTACACACAAACGCATCAGGAACCTCATCTCACGCTCCGGGTTAATTAGAAATATTGATTATAATTAGCTAACACATCTAGCTTTTTTGCTTGTCCATTGGCTTCTTTATCTGGCCCACATTTGTAATTGCGCATCAAAAAACTAATCAAAGCATCAAAATACACTTTGTTGTTTTTATTTACATACACAGTCTATTTAACTGCTAAGTGTCTTTGCTGTGTTTATTCGCTATACTGTATAAACCTAACAGTCTTCCTCTGCCAGTAAAAAAAAAGGAAAATATTGATGACTCATCTTGCACGCAGGGGCGTATACATCTTTTGTCCAATGAAATGCTTTCCACAATGATTAAACACAACACCTGCCACCAATTAACAATAGCCATAACAAATCACGTGTCACAGCTGCTTTGTAAACCGGAAGTCTTTTACATGATTCCACGTTTCCCACCTGAACTTCATTTTAACCCCCCAACACACACAAGACCAGAAAACTTCAAGCCTTTTCATGAGGGAAATTTGTGTTGTTTATATTTTTATCAAATATTTCTTAAAACCATACACGCTCGTTTAAAAATTATCAGCACTAAACTTATATATAACATTTGGATTTTTTGTATCGTTATAATTGCATTTTTATCCAAACCATACCGAATCCACCGCCTCGTTTACTGGGACATTACGAACAGAATCTTGCTCTCACCGTTTAAGTCCTTGATAGGAAGACGGCCACGACATCCTGGACTTCTTCAAACCGGGACGGTTCCCGGTGTCCACGGCATGGGTCCGGTCCATGGTTCCGGGTTTGAGGTACTTCTCGGTGTCGGAAAATCCTCTCTGTCTCACGCGGTGATTTCTGCGCGCTCCGCAGGAGTGCTGAAGCGGAACCGGGTTCTGTTGCCTCCAGAGATGTTTGGGGGCATTTTCATCGGAACCGGGAGAAACAAGCGCTGAAACGTCGCTGCCGGCATCCATCTCTGCCTGCAGCTGTATCGACGGGCAAAAATATATCAATTAAACAACTGTCTTTATGAGAGAGAAGTTATTGCAACAACGGCCGATTCAGTTTGTCCGAAACTTGGATACCATCCACAGAATCGTATTGCTATTTTCAGGAAAACAATAATACTTTACATAATATAGAGAGATACTGCGAATGCATGTATAAATTGAAGTCAATGTGGATTAAAAACCGCTTTTGAAGGACAGATTTGAAGAGTCGCTTCATTGTGTCCAGGGGTTCATCTTCTGTACACATAACTGCTCCTGCGCGCTTCTTTCATACTCTCCACAATAACACAAAACTGTAAATGTGTGTTCTGTGGACCGCTTTCTAAATAATCCAGTGAGTGAATGAGTCCTCTGTGTCTATTTACAGATTTAAGCATCGTTGTTTTGCGCCTCGTCAGGACGGAGGAAGCACGTAAGCGCTCTCGTATCACTTCACAGGAGCGACGCTTGGACAGGAGATCGGTTTTTATATGGCTCGGGATGATTGACAGCTCAGGGGGAGGAGCCTAATGTTCTTGCTATGCA
>JAZGTI010004205.1:0-13766 GCA_036877585.1 Botia kubotai | reverse complement strand
AAATGTGTGTTCTGTGGACCGCTTTCTAAATAATCCAGTGAGTGAATGAGTCCTCTGTGTCTATTTACAGATTTAAGCATCGTTGTTTTGCGCCTTCACAGGAGCGACGCTTGGACAGGAGATCGGTTTTTATATGGCTCGGGATGATTGACAGCTCAGGGGGAGGAGCCTAATGTTCTTGCTATGCAGAAGAAAACAACATTATTTTTATTATTAACTTATCCATCAAATAATTAAATTTATCACAATGAAGTAAATAGTCCATTATCTGCGCAAAGTAAGGTGAACCTCTCCAAACAGCCCGGCTAACAGGGTACGTTCTCAAAACGTTCTCTAACGGTTTGTATAAGTTCTCGTAACGTTATCAAAACACGTGCTTGAAGTAACATTAGTGGAACATTTTTTACAGTATATATATATATATACATATATATATCAGTTATTAGTGGAACATTTTAATAACATTACCGAATTAAACTTTTTAAATAACATTCTTGTAATCAAGAAATTATATTATTACAATGTCTTAAAAACTAGATGTTTTGAATGTTCATGGAATATTTAAAATCACATTTTAGTTTTTGTAATTTAATGTAAACGTTAGGTTCTCACAACCTAAAGCTGTTAGCTGGGATTCTGTCTGTCTCAGGTTTCTTCTTGTGAGCTGAGAAGCTCTGACAACATCCTGTAGGTGTCGGTTCAACTGGAGCGAACGATAATCACCAAACAACCACGCAGAGTTCTGACGTTATGCGTGAAATGACTTCTGACAGCAAATCTGTTCTTTGTCTCCTGATTTCCAATCAAATACAATCAAATTAAACCTTTGGATCAGGCGCTGTGCGGTCTCTGACAAGAGGGTTGACAGGAAGAAAATTCACGATAAGTGTGTGTAATAGAAAAGTGTCAGAATAAAGCACTCATTCACAGGGGAAAAAGAATCGAGACAATTTAACCACTGAAGAACCACTCTAAGGCCTATTAGAACATTCACTGAATTGTAAACAGGGCTGTTTGACCTGCTGAATAACAGCCTCTCCACTGGTCTAATGAAACAGGCAGATGATGCACACGCACTGTCAGGCTGTGGGTTTATCCAGAGCAGAACATGGAGATGAACACTGGACTGTGTAACACAATTAAGACACAATCACAGTGCTGTAATGCTGTTACCTCAGTCTGCAGAACAATGCCAAAGTGATATCACATTTCCCCTGTCCTGGAACATCTAAAAATGATGTGAACCTCTACACACACAGTTACTGCAACAACAGCCTGTTTAAACGGTTTCAAATTTAAATAACATCCATAAGGTTCCTACTGTAACTTAGTGCTATATGAAAAATAAAGGGAACAGCCATAAAAATCTAATACAAAGTGAAAATATCAAAACAAATCATTATAGCTATGCGCTACATTAGTTGTAAGGAATTAGGGACTCAAACCCTTGAGGAGTGGCAGTCAAAGTCTCATGCGTGTTTCATTGCACTCAGATGGGACAGTGAGTGTCTGGTGTATAATATCTGTCTGCTGGAGCGGATGTTGCGTGTCACTGATCTCTTGACTGACACGTTCTCTGTCTCTGTGTGACAATCTGTCAATCTTCTTGTGTTTTGATGATGAGAAAGCTGCTGCCTGTGATTGAGATGTGTTTATTAGGTGTGCTTCGGATCTGTCTGTCTGTCTGTCCATCTATCCTCTTAAAAATAAAGGTTTACATCTTCACAGAAGAACCATTTTTGGTGCCACGAAGAACCATTCAGTAAGAGGTTCTTTAAAGAACCATTTCTGTCTTACCTTTTAAGAGACTGAAGAACCTTTTTTGCACTACCAAGAATCTTTTGTGAAACAGAACGGTTCTATGAGTGCTAAAGGTTCTTTATGAAACCGTAGAGTTAAAAATGGATCTTCTTTGGCATTGTGGAGCCACAGACCTTTTTTTAAAAAAAATTTATTTACTCATTTATGAACTGTACACTGTTCATTTCATCACTGTGTGTCTAAACTTTCCACCAACAACAAGTAAACATATCAAAAGTACAATTAACCTGAAATAACGTCTGGACCTGTCATAATGATTGATTTTTGACCATATATATTTGGCTCGCAGTAATGGTGATGAGGGGAACTTTGAGGGGGAGGATGGTGGGTTGTGGCTGGGCCGTTTCGGTCTCTGGTCTCCTCTTGCAGTGGTACTGCTCAGCCTGCCTGAAGGCCAGCGTAGGCAGCTGGACCGCTGGACAGGAGAGCCTGCGGATCATGAAGGGGCTCCATGCAGGTCACTGGACATGAGTCTGAGGCTTCTGGGGAGACCTGAGAGGATGAGAGTGTTTGAATAAGATATTTCCCATCATGCATTTCATTTTCATGGCATTAATTATGTATAAGACTTTTATGAGACCAAAAAAACTAGCTGCTTAAGGGGCCTATGAGTAATATTTACATTAAAGGTAGGGTGAGCAAATTCAGAGAGGCTAGCAAATAGCAAGCTAGCTTTGAAAGCATAATATCCTGCCTTCAGAGTGCTCTCCAAAGCCACGCCCCCTCCAATAGTGCTCAAAGGTATGGAAATACGTAGTCTGACAGGCAAGCAGGACATCCAATCATTGTGTGCGGACTGAATGCAATGCAACATTGTATGGTTAAGCTATAAACATTTATATCAATATATTAACACCACTTTACTTTAGTGATTGCTATCAGGATGTGAAGAGACATTCAGCATAACAAAAACACCCACCCTGCCTTTAAACTGTGTTGTGAAGAATCAATTCCAAATTCTTGAGTGAGAACGGCACAAAGCTGAAAAACCGCTTCCTGTGTCCTAGCTTTAAACTTTAAACAACACCGTCTGTTGTCTTGTACTGTTCAGAACTGCCATTTACTTAAAGGAAAAGAAAAAAACATAATTCACACTGTTTGCTTGTTAACCAGAAAGTGATTATATTTATGCAAATTAAATGAGTCATTTTTTTATAATGAGATCATTATGAATGAGTCATCTGTGTTTTATTACTCCATGGTGCTACATGATGATTAATTTAGTGTTTGAATAAAACACATTTATGTGTGTTGGGCAAATATATTTTTAGATATTGTAATTTTAAAATAACACAGGTATTTGTGTATCAGCCTACAGCATTACACAACAGAACAGAGAAACTCAAATTCTACATTCAAAACTCAAAATAAAAATCTTCTCACGATGAATCTTTACAGCATCATTTCCAAACATACATTTGTGTTATTTCACAGTTTTTAAGAGTTAACTGTTATTCTAAAATGTAAAAAAACAATACTAATAAAGAATAAGTGCTTCCAAATCTTTGACCGCTACTGTATATACTGCATATATATTTGAGAATATATATATATAAAAATGAAATTGGTGTTTGTTCTGGCCATCAGACTCATGAGACGGCCATCACTCTCTCTAGATACACAAGATGATATTGATCTAATAGAGAGAGAGAGCAGCTTTCTCTAGACTGTCTCAGGATAAGCAGAGAAACTCAAATCACTGTTGATTCACACAGAAGCGTCAAACTTAAGCTCCCTCATGCACGACTTCATTTCTTACCTAAACACAGTTGATCAAAAACAGCTCCATTATCCCAAAATGATGAATTCTTTCTTTGTTTTATCAAAAGCTTGTTCATGTCTCTGTGTTGTAGAGATATGAATGGGTACTGCTGAATTTAATAACCGGTCTTCAGGTTATTTACTTGTTTTTTGGGCTTTAGCATTTTTATTTGGAATTTCTTATTCTATAGAAACAAACAACTTACAGCAATTCACAGCACAAAACTTATCATAAGACATATTACCCATGACTGTAAATATCATTCCTAAATTCAACAGTTCATTCAAAATCAGTTAATTCAAATGAAAATCTTTACACTATTGGAATATAAAACACCACAAAGATGGCAGAGATGCTCCACAACACTCCAGTTCATGATTCACTGCTACTGGGGTTTGAACCTGATGACCCCTTCACCACAGGTCGTTATATTAAGCACTACCACCACCAACCTGCAGGTAAGTATCAGTAAACAAGCAGCAGCGCATCAGTCTGGCTGTGTCTGACCTCTGACCGCATCTATCCTCTCACCTGTACAAACAGTTGAACATCTCAGATGCGTCTGATCATCTTCAGCTTCCAGTTTGGGTATTAAACTGTTCTGATCTCTTCTCCTGTGTATTTAACTGCGGTTGAATCTTAAGTTAGATGTACAGAATACCAGAACATTAGTTTACCGGTTACAGAATACCAGTTTCTGAGATGTGTGTAAGCAGATTTGCGATAACAAACGACTCTATCGCCACCTTATGGTTACATTGTGAATGTGGTTTTCCAAGTCGAATTATTTTGTCCATTCTCATGTGCTGTTGGAGGAATTTAAATTATTATGTGTGAAACAGTCTCTTTTAGATTATCTAGACATTATAAAGTTACATAATAACTACAGTGTGCGTTATATACAGTTTTTTAAAAGCAGTCTCGGGTGCTGAAAATATGAAGAGATGAGATCATCCAGTGTTTGAGTGTCACGGGCTAAACTTGCCATATATCAGTTATTGTTTATAGAATATTTTCCATGAGAAATACAACATAACCTATATGTGTCATCAATCTTTTTTTTGATGACACAATCTTTTTGGTTGCTACAACTGTTTCCTCCACATGGGGGAGCTGTGATCTTCTGATGGGAGCTCAGAGACCTTCGATTATATTTTAAATCTTTGAATAAATGTCATATTTCTCACACACACTAAATAGAGACGCATCATAGATAATTAGCATTTCTACATACAGCTAACATTTACTATAGACTACGCTAAATCTATAATCCGTAACTGTTTTTAGTTAAAAAAGAACAAAAACAGTTATTGATCAAGTACATGACAGATCTGTGCTCAACACAATCTCCTTCCCCTGATTCACAACAGTACGTTTATAATAATGATTTATCATTTGAGCTGTCGGGTCGGATTTAGCAGCTGTTTAGAATTTGAACTTTTCATCCATATTAAAAATGTTACTCTGCAGGTATCCTCTAATTTTATGGTTAAAACAATTATACAAATGAGGATATCCTAAATGCCCCTAAAGAGAAATATTGTCCGATTTAGTTCAATTCTAAGCACAAATTTGCCCCCAAAAGATTGTTAATTAGGTGTTAATTAGGTGCACAAACACAGACACTGCTCTGCTGTCCGACAAGAGAACACACAGTTAGTCCATTAAAAACCAAAGAAACAACCAGCATGAGTGAAAACAGCATTTATTTATTTCTCATAAATATTTAAAACTGTGGTCATTTAACATGCTATATTTCCTTATACACACTGGTATGAGCTCCTGTCCAGGCTGAACAGCTCCAGACATTCATCACAACACTACATGAAAAACAAAACAGTAACCAAATCAAAGACAGAGTCACACAGAGCTTCACAATTTCTGTCCTGTTTCACCAATGTGCAGTTCACTTTAAATGCGTCGGTTCCTCTAAAGACAGTTCTGCCACCTTTCACTTCAGACTCGGTGTCACGGGTTAGGGGTGAAAACCACAGGCATAAATATATAACAGGAAACAGCACCTACTGCATGTGGGAGTTACTTTCATAAGGAAAGGAAGGATTTAAGTTGTGGAAAAGTACGGAGACAAATCCTGTTAGCAAACGGAACGCGTCAAAACTTCTCCATTGTATAAGCCGATATGGTTAAAAATAGGAACGTAAAGAGCTAAATAAACACAACATTGTGTCATAAAACACAAAAATAATGTGATGATGGCTACGAGGGAGGAGATCAGAAGCTTCTGTCCCATTCGCATCTCATTAACAAATCCAGTAACAAAATGACAATTTGTGGCAATGTGAACCGCCTTCAGGGTTAAACCCCAGAATTCAGCTCAATCGCCCAGTGAGAGGAGCGCAGCTGGAAAGAACCAGCTTTGACTGCTGTACACAGTCGACACAGTAACGTTTGCCCGGATTATTAAGATAAACCATTATGGTGTACATAGAATTATTCCTGATATAAAAATGTCGTGGGTAGATTGTCATTGCTGATTGGTCAGTCAGATGGCACGGTTTATTCTTTCTTGTGGTGTATGTCGTTGTTGTTCTGTGCCGTTGTTGTGTGCTGCAGGACTTTGGGCAGCCGCTTGCCCTTCGTGTAGGCGTGATACCAGAAGTTGAGGAAGAGGAGGAGAAAGACGAGGCCATAGATAGCGATGATGTACATGAATACGGGGTACGGGTAGGGACAGTCCTCCATGAAGAAGTACTGGCTAATATGAGTGGTTACAATGACAAACTGGATCTGAGGAGAGAAAGTATGACAAACAAGCATTACAAAAGTGTTGTCAGAGCCAATGGACGTCTCTTCGCTTAGAACCAAGAGCGTTAAATGTATAAGAGACATTTTGTACATACCAACTGTACTGAGGTCAGATGCTTCTTCCACCAAAGAAACTTCTGGTAGGCAGGGCCCAGGGCCGACAGCCCATAATATGTATACATGATGACATGAACGATGCAGTTTAGAAGGGCGTGAAACGTTCCCAAACCACCTGCAACATCAAACCAACACACACGCCCAATGAAAAGCTGAATCTTTCAAACATACCCCCAGAAAAAAGAGCAGAAAAAGAGACGCAGCCGTACCTGGAGAGAATTTGACTCCAAACCACCAGGTGAAAGGCATGATGGAGTGATGATAGACGTGCAGGAAGGTCACCTGATTGCTTTTTTTCCTCAGCACAAAGAAAATCTGTTCGGAAGAGGCACATAAACTGTACCGTTACTTTTTTACTAGTAAAACACTTCCTCTGTGCCAGTTTTAATATGCAAATAAGACATTTACAGGTTGATTACCACAGAAAAGTGTGATTTAAACATTGACTATAATAAGCAGACTGACACAGCAACATAGACTCAACCAATAAGACGAGTTTGGGGGCGGGGCTCTGTTTGTTCAAATAATAGCAGGTGGGGAAGTGTTTAGAAAACCTGTTCGAAAACAATTATTTTTGCATTTCCATTTGGCGATAAAAGTCTCAGTTTCTACACCACAAACAATGAATTGTTGTTTTTAAAATGCATTTAAATGCAATGATAGGATGTTCTATCATTCAGAACCAAACGGTGTGTGAAGAGAACCGTAATTAGAACAATAATGAGGACTGACTGTTGTGTGAACACATCTAGATCAGAGGTCATGAGAGACAGAATTACTCACTGTGTCTAACAGCTCAATGAATTTGGAAAAGTAATAGAGCCAGCAGGTCCATGCCATCTGAAGAGAGGGATATAGACACGCATACCACGTTTCATTCCAAACATTTACACAACGCTACATTCAACACTTACATTTACACTAACAAATAATGTCACTGAATTCATGACACATACACATTCGAATGATTTTTCAGCAGCGTGTATAGAGAAAGCCCATTAACCAAGTTCATGTTTTGGCTGAGAGAAGACAGCCTGACAAACAACTATCCAAGCCAAATACCTAAAACTACCAGATTACATAAACAAACATAACCAGCATAAACCATTTCACCCAGCAGGTTTAGCAGCATTTCTCCCGCACTCACCCTCATGGCTTGTGGCGACCGCGAGTAATCTACCAGATCACATCGGAACGAATATCCTGTTCCCCAGCCTGACATCACGAACTGCACAGAGAGAGAGAGAGAGAGATTGATTGATTGATTGATCTTTTAAGACTCTCTGTATACACACTCACTCCACCTGTGGCCCTGCAGACCTGTTTGCCTTCTCCGCTCCTGTACTCTGTGTTCAGTGTTTGAATTCTGAATATTGTCTGTATGTTTGTAAACATGCTTCCTTTTACTTATTCCACTTATTTCCTACTTCTGTTGTTTTCACGGCTTTCACAGTGGAAAGCAAAGTAAGAATTTCATTGTACAGAGAACTGCAGGTCTGACAACACAGCCTTCAAACTTCAGATTAGCTTCACATGTGAACTGAGTAAAACACAAACAGCACTGAAAGGGCAGCGTAACACAGCCGAGAGGCATCTAGCTAAACACTAAACAGTTAAACAGTGGTTCAGTCAACCCTTTATTCATAAACACTATAAACCTAGTGTACCTAATAAGTCTTATACATCTCACACATATTATTTGCAATAACACCATTAACATGTCCGACATTTGTTCTGTGTTTTATTATTTTTTTTTTTTTATATGTAAAGCTTCTTTGAAGCAATGTAACGTTGTAAAAAGCACTATATAAATAAAACTGAACTGAATTAAACACGTCCATCAATACACAAACGGCAAACATATTAGAAATGCTTGTGTATAACATTCAAAAGCACAAACACGCGTGTCTGATTGTTAGCAAGCTGAATAACTTTACCTCATAACACATGTAAAGGGAATAACAACACATTCTGATTGTTAGCAAGCTGAATAACTTTACCTCATAACACATGTAAAGGGAATAAGCCACAACGCTAAAATTGTAGATGACGAGGACCTGCTTCAGATCAAACGGCTTCCTGTTTTTCATTAATCTGGGCCCCAGTGATGTCACAAAGCAGATGTATGACACAATAATGATGGTTTGAGGCAGCGGAGATGACATCAGCAGCCAGTCTTCTGTCCTGGGGTCTGAAATTACATTTCAGGAGTATCTCTCACATCTACAGTAACTGTATTCTGTTCATTTGCAGTGAATATGTCCATGTTATGTTTTGTTGTTGCTTTACATCATCTTTCTCAGAGCTGGACACAAACCATTGTTGTATGAAACACGGTTACATAACCAGAGACTTCAACAAACACACGGTCTTCTGGTGTATCTGCCTCACTGTCTTCTGATGTCAGAATTTCAAAGATGGTGTTAAATGGTGTTTTTGGACTTTCTTACCTGAACTTTTCATCCATCTGTCATACATGTGCGCCGCTGAGTTCGTGAAATTACGGAGCGCCATCACTGCCAATGACCAGAGCCTTAAAGCAATAATCACAAACTACAGAGTAAGAGATCAATGAAGACCATGTTTCTGTACACACTGTTTAACAGTTTCTTGTGTCTTAAGACACACTTAGTTCAAACGACTGATCGACTGTTGAAAGTGTGAAATGACATTGGAGATGTGAGCATGATTCGTTCATGGAGGTCGACCATGAAAGGTTGTATTGTGAGGAGACACTCAGCAGCTGGAGCGTCCTCCATTCTCTGCAGCTCACAGCTGAACAAGAGAGCGAGTGTTAGGACACAATGGACAGCAGTCAGTGTATGTTAAACACACAGATGTCAGAACAGCCCATACAGTCACGGGGGGTGGATCACCAAAGAGATGCAGAGCGCAGAGAACAATATACAGTAACACACTGAATGCAAAATACAACAGTTTAATGCATTCAAAATACAAATGAACACTGGAGCTTCCATATGTAGACATGACTGCTCATGATAGTCATAAATAATCAATATCAATAATGAACATCAGCAAAGTCTTTCTCAGGTGAAGCATCGAATGTCGAGATTTTTAACAGCTCTGTGTATGTAACATGGAGAAAAAGTCACCAGGTTTAGGAACAAAAGGAGAGCAAGAATAAAAAACACATTTTAACATTGTTGGTTCACTCCCAGCTAACAATTTTGACGTTGTATTAATGCTACTGCTTGGTTATAAGAACATTATTCAAACGCTTTTTAAACGCTCCACTAACAACTTAAGAATAACGTTTTGGATATATGATATGTAACGTGTAATAAGGTTGCACTAACGTTACTGCAAGAACATTTTTGATAACTTTGAGACAACCTTTAGAGAACATTAACCAACGTTTCTGTGAACGTTTCCTGTTAGCTGGGCCGCTTTATAAGCCAATGCATTCACACCCTCCCTTCTTCACACAAATATTAATCCAATGTTTGTAACGAAACTAATCCAACATGTGTATCAGGGTGTACCGGTCCAATATAACCTGCAGAGCGCTGCCTGTGTGCATGCTGTCGTCAGCACAAGCCCTGACACGCCTGCAGCCGCCGAGCACGAGCAAACACMTGCAGTTCTCACCTGCAGTTCTCACAGGTGCTCCCAAACCTCAAAACTACCAAAACCAGCATCAACAGAGCTGGAAGATCCCTCCTCGTGTTCTCCTCGTGTTCTCATGCCCATTGAGGGACATGCTCTGTCGACTTGTTTTTGTTTTCTATAACCAAAACCAATGACGGAATACCCCGCTGGGTAACTTCAAGCGTTGCAGAAGAGTTTAACTAAGGGCGTTGCGCCCCATCACAAAGTGTCGGTCATCATAGAAAACATTCACCCGTCACCTCAAGCCACGAAAAATGACAACAGAGAAACCAAAACACACGAGAAAAGACAACAATCATTAAGTTAAGACAACAAGTATTAAGTTAAGACACCTGATTAAAAGAGACAATAAACAATCAACCCAATCAACTTGATCTCACCCAGAACTAAACGAAAGCATATCATCATCATCCGAAAACAAACACCAGCGGTACGGGGGGAATCATCTGTCCCAGATCCACTCTCACTGTAATATTCTCGCATCACTTACAATAACAGCAGGTCGCGTGTGGAGCTCAGCGCTCAGCGAGAGAGTGCAGGTGTATTTCCACTCACCCCTACAGATCCTCCCGCTCCACCCTCACCGGCACGCTGCTCGACTACCTCTCCGTCGGTTCTGGGGACTGTAGAAAGTCAAAGTTAAGGGTGTGTCAGCATTACCTCCATCAGTTCTGTCTCCGTTCAGTCCTCACGCCGCAGGCTGAGGCGTGCGGTGGGCGGGGCTCTACACCTGTTGTGAGACGGAGGACTCCGATTGGTGAAACGTCAAAACAGGACTCGGTATACCTGCGCGTTAATGGTTACGTGCTTTGCGTCAAATGCATAAACGTTACGCAAATCGTATCACGTTTTGTCTTCACCGTTGTCTGTGTTTGGTCTTTATTTGTGTAAAATGTCCATATACAGTTTACCTGTAGAAAGGGCACTTTGACCTCTGAAGGAATGTATACACTGGTTTACTGGGGGAATGTATAGATTGGTTTACTGGGGGAATGTATAGAATGGTTTACTGGGGGAATGTATATGATGGTTTACGGCAGTATTCAGTAAGTACTTTTAAGTACATGACAGTGTTCAAAATGGTCTCATAATCTTACTCTGATTCACAACAGTGAGTTTATAATAATGATAAATATCATTATAATAATAAAAATATAATAATAATAAATATCATTTGAGCTGTCGGGTCTGATTTCCTGGGAAATGTCAGTTTGACTTCATCTGATGTCATGTAAAGTAACCTGCAATTTAATGTTTACAACAGAGATGGCGATAGAGAGGCAAAGCTTACAGATCGCAGCTTTAAATTCATTATCATGTGATACAATGACGCTGTAGTTTATAATACAGCGGCTATAAGCGTGTCTTCACCACTGGTGCTCTTAATAACATAATGATCTTATTTAAATGTGTAAAAGATTTTGGTAGCAAAACTGGAAGAACAGGATGCTGAACTTACAAAATGGGTTCAGAGATACTACAAGCCATCTAGATGTGACACCACGTAAGAATGCATGCACACAATGGCCCTTGTGTTTCTCAGTGTGTCTGATCTCATCTTATCTATAAGCTAAAACAGATGAGGGCATTAACAAAATGTTTGACGTGGATGCATATGTAAATTCACATATTATTATATCCTGCCGCACCTCGCTGACAGTCTGATGTTTATATTGTTGTGGCATCATGCCATCACTTACAGGAAAGATAAGCGTTCTTTCCCAGCAACATTTTTTGGTGTGCTGGTTCAGAGTCTGAGAGCGATCACTATATTTGTCCATCACTGCATCTGAAAGACGTTGAATCGGAAACCATTTTTGGTTACCAAAGAACTATGTAGAAGAAGCAGCTTTATGGTTAAATGATGAAGCAAGAAAACTGTTTGGAAATCAAAGTTTATCATTTAACATGTTTCTTGTCGATTAAAAGATGGCGATAGAATCGACAAACCTTAACTTGAAATGATCTTATCTTGTTACTGTGATAACTAAGAAGACTGGCAGCATTCTATCCTGGCTGCTACTAAACCCTTCTGACCCACACATTCATTAAGAAAACTAATTATTTTGGCTCTATGAACTTTAGGTGAAAAACACGTTTGATAAGACATTTACATAAGAGTCTTAAAGGGACAGCTCCTCCAAGAATGAGGAAAAGATCAATAAAATAACAGCTGTGGGGAATCTGGAAAAATTGCACACTGGAACATGAGATGGGAAATAAAGAGAATGAATTGTAAATTATGGGTAAATCTTACAAACTATATCATATACAAACATAATTATAAAACATATTTGCTTTCTCTACAGCTGAATCTGTTAAGAAGACTGGTAACAATTACACATAACACTGCCTGTAGACTTCAATATTAAACAATCAAAAGAATAACAGCTTCAAACGAATAAAATTAAAGGCAGGATAAGTGATTTTTTACAGGATCATTTTTGTTAGTCTCTTCATATCCTGATAGCAATCACTAAGTGGTCTAAATATCTGTAAATGAATATATATCTTCTGTGGAAGGCATAAGACCATAGAATGTTTATCTAATCATTGTGCTTGGTCTGAATGCAGCGATAGGATATCCTACCTGCCTGTCAAACTATGTATGTGTTCATGTGTGTTGGAGGAGGCGTGGCTTTGGAGATGCTCTGAAGGGGAGGGGTGAGCTTATGCTTATCGCTAGCTACAGTATCTCTCAACCAGTGCTGTCTCCATTCAGACACAACAGGCATTACTCACCCTGCAGGATGTGAATATGAGACAAAGCTACATTTCAGGGTCTTTAGTACCAGCTGCCAACACAGAGCACAACAGAACAACAGAACAACAGCACAAACACACTGGCCTCCTACAGTAACAGTGTTAAGGGCAAAACACACCCACTGGTGGATATGGTACATTAATATGAAAAATGCTTAAAAATGCTTCTTGATTACACAACTTAAAAAGTGTAAAATGAGAATGCTGATAGATACAAGAGATGTGATATGAAGGTATGTATGTGGGGAGATTCCAACTTATGATAAATGAAAGAATCTATTCGGTTAACTTGATATATAAACTCAGCATATAATCAGTAGAACACAATAACGTCAGTGCTTTTATTGTAAAAATAAATGATCATTTCCTTAAAACTCAATAACAGAGAAAGAGATGAAGAGACACATGGACCTCAAGGTGTTTAAAACCTGTCTTTCCTGATTAGAAGATTAGTGTCTGGATTCCTCATCACTCAGATCTAAGACACAGAAATGTTGCTTTTCCACTTAAAGCATTTAAATGATGTTAAAGTATTATTTCAAGTTTACATTTGATCTTGAATCCCAGATGTTTTTAAATGTCGTAAAATTTCACAAAATCAGAACATGATATACTGCCGCCTGGTGGTCACTGCGTTTCTTGCTGCGTTTTTTCCAGGTTAACATCGACCTGAACAAAACACGTTTCTGGAAGGAAACGTCTACGCTGCCTTTAGGTGAAAGTTCAAATGAATTACGGGTTTGTGATAGTTGTGATTCAGATTCTGCGTGAGGCAGGTGAGCAAGACTGCAGTTTTTAATAATATATAATTCACATATATTGTACGATAATGTCTGAGGATCTTGATTAATTAGGCTGTTGACTTTCAGAGGAATGTCTAATTAAGAATCCTTTCAACATGTTATAT
>JAZGTI010004204.1:0-28812 GCA_036877585.1 Botia kubotai | reverse complement strand
ATTTGAGGAAAGCTCAGAGGTTATCTCTTCAACTCTTAGTCAATGCTCTGTTGGAGCCTCTTTACGTTTGAGATTGAATTACACTAGAGATTAAACACATGTACTTTTGGTTTAACTAAGAGCTTCACTGTGTCTTGCCTTGTAATTTTGGTGGAAACGGGCTCTGTTGACTTGTTACTGTGACTGTCTTTGATGTGACAGTTTTACGGGGCATGTTTGAGGTGATCTGCTCCGAGGAAGCAATTAGCCATCTTTTCCTGATTTAAAAGTGGGAAGAAGCCACTTGTCAACATTTAAATTAATGACTTCGATGGGCATTTATGGGTTTGAAGTTATGTTCAGTTTGCCGGCAATATGTCACTTTCTGAATTGTTGCTAAGCAACTTTGCATTATATAGAGTGAGAAGACACAACGTTGTCTTTGCTCACATGTGTCTCTTCATTGTCAAACAAACCGATACCCAACAATTTTGGGTCGTAAGAACGTATACCCAACATTTCCATTAAGTAACAAAAACATTAAATATGTTATTTTGAAGGTTCTAGGAATGTTCAACATGTCCAGTTTTCTAGCTGAATTAACATTACTGGTTGGTTATAAGAATGTTATTTAAACGTTTTTTATTCTGTAACTTTAAAACGTCCCACTAACAATTAAGAAATAATGTTGTTGATATATATGATATATAACGTTACAATACTGATTCTACTATCATTATTGCAAGAATGTTGTGGATAACTTTGAGAGAACTTTGAGAGAACGTTAGCCAACGTTCTGAAAACAAATCAAATCAAGACACTCATCAAATCAAGACACTCATCAAAATCAAGACACTTATCAAAATCAAGACACTCATCAAATCAAGACACTCATCAAAATCAAGACACTCATCTAAATGCAAAAGCCTCCATTTGCTCTCATTTTAACCTCATTGCTGTCTAGGAGAAACAACTACGACACTAACAAGATCTCACTGGTGAGTTTGTTTTTTGTTTATTGCTCTCTGTTGGCTTTGATGTCTGACATGAAAGAACAAACATCTGCTGTGTCTGAAACCAAAGCAAGCGTGTTGGAGGTGGCGTTAAGTGAAAGTTTGCAAAGCATTGTGGGTAAGTGTTTGTGTGTGTGACAGGTGTCCACTGTCTCAATGGAAAGGGACAGCAGCTATATTTAGCACCTCCGACAAGTTTCCACCTCTCCTGTCAGGCTACCACATACCCATAATTACAGTGTGTGTGTGGGTTTCTGTTTTACTGCGTTTCTCAGGGACGAGCAGAAGTATTAATCTTCAATTTCAACGTCACAGGTCCACAAGAAGCATTGTGGGAGTTTTTGTTGTGTCTGTAACTCCGCCAACACGTTATTTTGCTTTCTGCTTCAATTTGTGGGTCTTTGTGTTTCTTGATTATTATGCAAACCCCGTGATTCATTGAAACGGCTGTTGTGACCCTGAATAATTTACATTTCCATGATAATTACTAAAACACAGTTTTTATCTGTTTCCTCAGTAACGTGTATGTGGCTCATTTCCATTCAACCACGAGGTGCCCATTCTTCTGTACTTTACTTCCACCTAGCGGACAATACTAAAATTACACAACACTAACATTACAGAGGAAGCGGAAATTGTCGGGTGGTTGGACTGTGTTCCAAACAGCATACTACTATACTTATCCTGCAGTATGTAGTATGTATCCCTAAACACAGATTGCAGATTTTCTGAATGCATATATCTAGATGACCTGCTTTTTCTTTTGCCAAAATCTGTAGTGTAAAACAAGAGCACACCACACAAATACATCTTTTCCCACTGTAATTAATAAACCAAAAGTAATGAAAAGTAATTTTAACATCTCTTTTATATAATAACTCGACACCATTTACATGCAATTGGATGAAATCACATAAATAAAGTATATATTAAGTACAACACATTAATTAATATGTTATATATTTATATATTATTTATATTATTAATATTTATATATTTTGAAAGTTCTAGTAAAAAAAAGTTGACAAGTTTTATAGTTGAAAGTTTTATAGACGCTGCATTGCTTGGTTATAAGAACGTTATTCAAAATGTTTACAACTTTGTACGATTTATAAACGTTCCACTTACAACTTTTTCATATATATGATGCATAACTTAAAAAAACTTGTACTAACGTTGAAAGAACTTGTAGAGAATGTTCGTTAATGTTCTAAGAATGTTTCCTGTTAGCTGGGTAGTATCAGAGTGCTGTCGAAATGCTAAATCATACCTTATCTTCTTTTTGCACAAATAACACAAAACTGAATGACAAGTGAGAACCAAATTGTATAAAAGTGTTAGGAAACAGAAATCACACTTCAGATTTTAAATTGGGGTTCTATAATAGCTCTGTGTAAAAAAAAACCGACAGAAATTCGTTGTAAGTGACCCAGTCGTCACATCGACTCACATTTGCATATTTACACTATCACAATAGGCCTAGAAGCTTTTCGAAGCCTGTCGTTGCATATTCTGTCATTTCAGATTTACTGGCAGTAAAATGACTGTGATATTTTGGGGAAACGGTGTAACTGAATGTTCTTTGAAACTGGTTGGACTGGTGGGTTTCCCTGTCAACACCATCTTAGCAGTAGCAAATAAGGTCAGACAGAAGGGTGGCATTTAAAAGTGTCAACAAGATTAAATTTAAGACCCCCCCCCTCCAATCCCCTACAATCCAAGCTCACGTGGTCATCAAGATTTATGTTGTTATTGTTGATCTTTCCTTCGCTTTACGTCATTGGGATAGGTAAGACGTACACGTACACGTATACACGTTAGATCTGCATGACCAATCGGGGTAACACCTGTTACTTACTCCACTGCCGGATTTGGGATAAATGTATGTGCTTGTTATCTCCACCTAAATGAATTATTCATGCATTCAGTTTTAAGTTGTCTGCCTGGTGGGCAACTTTTCTCGACCTTTGAAGGTTAAATGCATCGACAGCTGCATTTTCGACAAATGCATGGAACAGCAACAGCGGTATTGTATGCATTTGAAAGCAACACGTTAAAAATTATCCTCTTCAGATTTTATCAACTACATAAAGTGTTGCATACATTAAATTATATATATTGCGTATATTAAAATATTTAGATTACAACATCGCCTAATTAAAAACATTTGCACATGAATTATTTTGGTTTGCAGCCAGTGGTACGTCGTCACAATAGTAATTTACAAAAATGTCGTTTGTATTTTGCTATGAGCGTTAAAAAACTATGGTCAGTATAGTAATTGATCATATATTTTCGAACAATGTTGTCTGTGTTTTAAAAAAGAGTGAAACTGATTACGAGACAGTCGCTAAGACAAATTTTGTTAAACATTATTGAGGTTAAATTAGTACGAGCTTTAGTTGACTTTATATGCTTTAGTATTTTCGAAATATTATATATTCTGGTATACATGTATAAATACACACAACGTATTTGTTTCGTCCTCTGTGGTAAAGACCGAAACAAAATAGTACTGTATGAAAACACGAATCCGCTCATAAATATTAACTAAGTAACGCGGATGTTTATTTGTCTGCTGCGGAGCACGTATAGTCACGTGATTAATTAATATTCATGAGTCGAGCCTTCTCTGTAGTAGGATTGGTAGGTTCGCTTCTTATCTAGGAAGTTAAACATGTCGAGTTGCCATTGGGCGCACTGTAACATTTAACCGCGATTAATATTGATATCGAAGACGAAGCCTCGTGTAATACGATGAATATAAACACAAACGAGAGTCTAAATTGAGACGGTAGGCTGTTTTTTTACGTGACTTTCTGTTGTTGACGTGGAGCACAAGACGTGATATCCGATCCATGTGTAACTCATAATTATAATCATAATAAACGGTTTCACAGTATATGTCAGTGTGCGTTGCATTTGCTTGTTGAAATAAATGCTTTCCAGTCTGAGTAACGTATCAGTATCAGTGATGTGAATGCATGACCCGAGATTGCTATGGCAACGTGTCATCGGCGCATATCATAACAACAGATGCAGTTAATGCAAACCTTTCCGATCACTGATGCTGCATTGTATGTCATTATAGTGGCTAAAACGTTTACAATAAATAGGATTAATTGCTCTGAAGGATGCGTATGTATGTTCTGGACTAAATTTAACCAACTTACTTTAACCCAGTTTACTGCCCGTACCTTCATCATTTGTTAAGAATTATGCCTTGCTGTTGCTCAGAGGTTGTGGATCGGAGACTCCATCATGCCAGGGGACGAAGTTCGACAAAGGAAAGGAGGAGGCCGCAAAAAGCCCAAGAAGGGTAAAGGAAAGGGGGGCTTAGATCGGATGAGCAGCCTAGATGATCAAAATGACCCGCTTTCCCCCCCTCCTGCTGCACCTCCCAAGAATCTCATGGAGGAGAAGCCCAAAACTGCCCAGGCTAAGATCGAAGATGAGTCGGCCATCTCTGTCTGCCTGCAGGTGCTGTTCCCCTACCTGCTGGCAGGGATGGGTATGGTGCTGGCCGGCATGGTACTGGACAGTGTGCAGGTAAGACAGCTCTGTTTTTTTGGGCTTTCTTTATTTTATCCATTTTTTTTTAAGTTATTATTATTATTTTAAGTTATTATCTTGATTGCCTTCCCTAAATCATGTTATAACCATATAGAAGTGGTAGGACAGATGTAAATGTTTTTAAAAGGGTATGGATGCTGATTTTTGCTCCTGGTTTCAGTTCATTTCAGTGCAGTTACACACAATAGCTTGGGTAATTCTGTGGCAGCTGATGTATGTTGTGCTTGAATTGTCCGTTGAGTGTAATGGTGATATTTATGGTCCACAGTTTAATGGTTAGTGAGACATTTCAGGGAGACAAAGTGAAAAGTACTCTAATCATGAAGCATTATGGAATCAGTCAGCTGATGTTACAAGTTAACCAATTTATTGATCATTAGGGACTTCTGTTTGTTTGTGAAAGGAATAAGAGTGTATATCCAGCTAACAAGTTTAGGTTGTAAGAATGTTTCTGTAATGTTTCTAAACGTTTTAGGAATATTCAGAACATCCAGTTTTTTAACAAGTTGAATTAAAGTTTTGCTTGTTTAAACGATCGTTATTCATTTTTTAAATTCTGTAACGTATTTAAAACTACTTGGGCTTTTGATATATATGACATATAACATTGAAAAGCATTGTACTAACATTACTGCAAGAACATATTAGTAATAATAATGATAATAATATTGAGGGAATGTTTAGGGGACATCAGCCAATGTTCTGAGAACTTTGCCTGTTAGCAGGGTAGCAATATGGTCATATACATGTAACAAGTAAAAATGGTTGCCTCTCTTCCTGAGAATGCACACACAGAACATTTGGTTATTTATTTGGTTATTTATGGGAGTGACAGTCTCATTCTACAACCAGATTTTCTTCCAGAACATTCAGGTAGGAATTGTGTTCTGAACAGATCATTTTTAGCACAGTGATGCGACTGTGTTTCTTTACAGCTGTGAGACAACAGAAGAGAGTTTAACAACGTTTTAGATGGAATATAGCATAACACACTGCCAGAAAGTTTATGTAACCTAGCTACATATTTTTTTGTTACTGTACTTTTCTTTACTGTAACATACAGTATATGTTACTGTAATTTTACTGTATTTTGTCAGTTGTACAAAGTACACAATTCAAAACTTACATATTTTGTTTTCTTTGCTAAAAACTGAACTTTAATTAATCGATTTAATTTTTGATTTATAGGTTTACAAAATCATTTTTTACGAACCTCTTGGGACTGACTAAAGTGTCCCGTAATGTTGAGTTGTGATCACTTCCAGACTTATGCAGTGTGTACAGGATATGTACTTTAAGAAATGCCCTGCTAATTAACATGTATTCTGTGCCTGAAAAGAGTTCAAAAGAGACTCAGTGACACACTGATGGTGTTTAATGCATTAGACCACAGGAGTGTGTTAGCGATGTGGGCTAGATTTGCTGCGTCACCATGGCGCTCACGACCCAGCAGTTTTTATTTGCTGAATCATGCCCGTTGCTCTCTACGAACCGGCAACCAATACGCCGGTGAGTAATCAAACAAGGCTGTTTCTACAACCCCATGGGCTCTCAGCCTGTCTTTGTTTCACATACACATACACAAGCTTGTTCTCTCTCCCGAGCTATCTCTGCCTTGTCTCTTCCTCTCTCGCCTGGCTGCTGAACGCTCGACTCGTTCACAGCTGATAAGATGAGTTTAGCCGTACGTCAGAGGGGACATTAGCAGAGAGAAAGAGCAGGACAGAGCTGGAATGGGGACAGACACAAGACGCTGAGGGGACGGAGGCTGAGGAGACGAAACAAGGAAGAAAGAAATAAGGGATCTGATCCACCAATGAGGTGAGGGGGGTGAAAAGGACTGCCCACAGGAAGAAGGGAAAAAATGCCCTCAACATGTGTTTCTGTCACATCTCGGACCTGTTAGATTAGACCTGGTGACGAAGTGGCTTACAAGGACAGTGGGAGACGAGACAGGATTGTTTGAATCTGGGACACCACACAAACACTCTGGAGGTTCTAGAACTCATACACAGATGTTCCAGGAACCTGGGAGAGAGAGGAAGAGATAACCTAGAAGTGCACAAAGGGGCGAAGGTCGTACACTACTTGATGTTTTGGTTTAAATGGATTTTAGATGGATCTCAAGGAGTTCTTCAGGTCAAAACTGATGA
Organism: Botia kubotai; assembly: GCA_036877585.1. Lineage (NCBI taxonomy): Eukaryota > Metazoa > Chordata > Actinopteri > Cypriniformes > Botiidae > Botia > Botia kubotai. The sequence continues at coordinate 22,094 of JAZGTI010004204.1, read as the reverse complement.
AGATGAAGGATCGCAAGATGCTAAGCTGAGACTGCTGGGCAAACTTGATTTTTAAGACTTTTTGCTGTTCACTTTTTGAATGTGAAGGTACCACTGGATTCTGTTCAGTGCCCACATTGAGAAGAAACTGACATCTTAAGAACTAGAATGATTTTCTGGCTTTTCTGTTGCATCAAACACGTTTTTTAAACCTTTTCTGTTGTGGGACAATCTAAAGACAAACATACTAACTGTAGCAAGATACACGCTTTATCATTCAGTTCTAAAGTACATCCTGCTTCATTGAGTCATCGTATTTTTCCTCTGCCTCATGTACTTCATATAAATCTTGCATCTTTAGCCAAAGATTATTCTTGCGCTCTTTTTTCTTCAGCCGTTATGAAAGAAACGTCCATCCACTCAAGAGGGTGTTAAAAGCTTTCAGGAACCCAGGAGCATCTCCAAACCTTCTGCGTCCACTCACAGCCCTCACTGCTGTGGAATGGGGTAACTGAGATGGTGGTCACACAGTTAGAGCTGGAGCTCTGTTATCAGGGGAGCAAACTCAGAGGTTTCACGTGCAAACTCACACGCTCGGCTCATGGCTTCCTGCCGGAGAGTTCCTACTTCATCGCGGCGCAGGTTCTACTGCCGTACCTGCTGGGGGGTCTGGGAATGGTGGCGGCTGGAATCGTCATGGATGTTGTTCAAGTACGAGCGTTTTAGACGAGTGCTGGTTTACTTTCGTTTGTTGTGCATGTTAATGAAATTGTTATGAAGCTCTTTTAACTGAGAACTAAGGATGCATAATATATCGAAATATCGCAAATTTGCGTGTCGCATTATGCAAATCACAATGGTGAGTTTAAACCTCAGAAAGTTACGTAGGTCGATGCAGATAGCAAACTACTTAAATCAGAAATTGAGCCCTTTTCTTTTCCCAGAGATATTTTAAAACGTATGTTGGTTATATAGAATTTTCATTTTTAAATATATTTTAAAACAATTTACATTGATTTCACAAATATGAAGCATTATCATACCACATACTGTATATGGCCTTGTTATTGTGATATAAATACCATAAAAAGGCACCTTATGTTTTGCTTCTATAGAGAGATGCGCCTGGCATGGGCTGTGTTTTGTGCCTGTTAATTGAATTCCATTGGGGGCGGGTGAGTTAGGAGCGAAGTATAAACAGCTCTTGTTTCTAGACGGCTGAGAGAGAGCAACAGACATGGGCGAGCTCCCAGGACAGAGCTGTGATGTCACACACAGCCTGGACAAAGCGGGTGGTAAAAATACCTCTGGCTGCTGGCACTGGCCTCTTATCTGTTCCTTTAAACATTACAGTTATTTTTAGCTGTTTGAGTGGCGAGCGCTCAACTCGTACGCTGACACACGCTAAATATGGCACAATATCAAGGAGTCATTCATTCTCTGTGACTCACTCCAGGTTTTTGTCGTAGTTCGTACATGACGCAAGTATTTATGATGAATGCTAATGGCTACCCAGCTAACAGGGAACGTTCTCAGAATGTTGGCTAATGTTCTCTGAAACGTATCCGAAATCTTCTTGCGGTAATACGTCATATATGTCAAAAATGTTTTAGCGGAATGTTTTAAAAAGTTACAGTTAAAACAAAGTTAAATTATGTTCTTATAACCAAGCAATTCCTAGAACGTTCGAAATGACATTTGTAACGTTTTTGCTACTTAATGGAAACGTTAGGAGAACGTTCTTACAACCTAAAATGGTTAGCTGTGATCATGCTAGTGCCAAACACTAAGTACAAGCCGCTGTTTTTGTCGAGTTGTCTGGAATTGCTTAATTACATGTTTCATATTTCATCTTGATATTTTATATAGCATCAGATTAACTGCAGTGTTAAAGGAGAAACAACATAATGACGTTTAAACAGTTTGTTTAGTTATTGTCTGTGCGTGTGTGTTCCAGCACTGGGACGTGTTTAAGGTGATTACTGAGGTCTTCATCCTGGTTCCTGCTCTGGTCGGGCTCAAGGGAAACCTGGAGATGACTCTCGCTTCTCGCCTCTCTACTGCTGTATGTAAAATTTACCTCAGATGGCTTGGTCATAAATGCGTCACTGTATGCGTATGTCACTTGTTATCAATATCAAGCTGTAACTGTCGTTTAACGGCCTAGATCAAATACTCTTTGATAAAATGTCAAATATTCCTGATTAAATGAAGAAGCTGTGGGCCGTTTCAGTGTGATGTTGTTTTCTCTTCCTCAGGCAAACACCGGGCAAATGGACGACCCCAAACAGCAGTTCATGATGGTAACCAGTAATCTCGCTCTCATTCAGGTGAGTCTCAGACTGAAAAATCATTTTCTTACCCAGTAAACTTAACATCCAAAAAACAAGATACATCTGCTGGAGAAGGAAATCAAGAAGTTTATGCTTAAAATGTTAAGGCGGAAGACGAGACAAAAAACAATGTTCGCAGGTTAGCAAGTCATTTATTAAAATTTATTAAAAGCTTTCCTGTAGCTCAGTGGTTAGAGCATGGCGTTAACAACGCCAAGGTTATGGGTTCGATCCCAGGGATTGCACATACTCAGAATCGATGTAGAGTATAATGTAATGTAAGTCGCTTTGTATAAAAGCGTCTGCCAAATGCGTAAATGTAAATGAGTCCGGAAACCAGTTTTTAGGTGTCAAAGATAAAATAAATATTACAAACACGTTCAAACGTTCATTAAACATTAAACGAATCTGAAATAACATAAGCAATTATTTTATGAGGCTTCATGCCGAGGAACTCCTCTGTGTTCGGAATATTAATGAGCACTCGTGATAAAAATTCATTTGTAATCAACATTAAATTATGAATGAAGGAGGATGATCTAAGGCTCTGAGGAGCTGCTGTGATTGCTCTCGTGAGTCACGTACAGATTCTGGATGTGCTCCACAGGTTCAGGCCACTGTAGTGGGCTTCCTGGCAGCCGTGGCGCTGGGTGCCGTGACCAGAGGGGGTGTGGAGCTGGACCAGGCGGCCGTGCTGTGTGCTAGCAGCGTTACTACTGCGTTTGTGGCCGCGCTGTCTTTAGGTACATCAGTCTCTAGCACTTATCACGGGTTCTACATCTACATCAGCTCTTTATTTGCATAATACACGCAAGTACATATCAGATCAGCGTTCGACACGGTCTGCTTACTGATTCACAACAATAGCTTATGATAATGGTTTAAAATTTGAAGTTTGACATTTGAAGTCATTTCCGATTGCTGGGAAATGTCAGTTTGAACATTACTGTTGTTTTTCTTTCATTGATCTTTCATATAACTGTGCAACACGACCTCTGAAGTATAATAATGGTTTCTGCTGGTCTTCAGGTTTGGTGATGATTGGTGTGATCATTGGCTCCAGGAAGGTGGGCATCAACCCCGATAACGTGGCCACACCGATAGCAGCCAGTCTGGGGGATCTCATCACGCTGTCTCTGCTGGCTGGAGTGAGCAGCACACTCTTCCAGTACAGAGGTGTGAGACCATCTGCTCATGAGCTCATCTCGACTGTTATCTAACCCAACCAGTGCTACTTTCAGAATCTAGAATAATACATAATAAACAGCAATGCATAATGTATTACAATAAATATGTTTAATTCAGTTACAATATTAAATGCATAATATTACGAATGGTGCATTACATGCTTGTATTAAATCTTTTTCGTGTGTTGACTGCATACCATTGTACATAAGTAAGAGCTGAGTTACCTTTTCAGACAGAGTTGCACACTAAGTAACAATTGGAAGGTCAACAGTATATTTAAATATATTAAAATGTCATTGTTGTTACATCAAGGCACCAAAAGAGGGCAGTAGCAATACACTAAAATATCGCTTTAAAAAATACATGTAAATAAACACATACCTAAGATTTCAAATTTACATAGTTTAAAGATATAGAATGCAATGCTACTCCCCCTGGAAATCCTGTAGGTTATTGTAAAATTCCAAAGAGGAAGTTGTCACGTGCACAATGCTTCTGATTGGTGCGCAACAGGAAGTGCCAGTGTCCAGTCCTTAATGACCTATTGTTACTTAACGAGGACACGATAAGGATTCTGTTCTGTATTATTTACATCTGTGTTATGAGGGCTGGCATGTGCAATCAGTGTAATACGAAACATTTGTGTGTGTGTGTGTGTGTAGATGTGTGGTATTTGTCTCCACTGGTCTGTGGATTCTTCCTGCTTCTCATTCCGCTGTGGGTGCTCATCGCCAGACGGAGTCCACAGATCAAAGAGGTTCTGAGGTCCGGCTGGCAGCCCGTTATAGTGGCCATGTCCATCAGCAGGTACAAAAATGTAAATCTACGTATATACATATATATGTATATACACTCCAAAAAAGTGTAAAAGTAACTCCTGGTTGTTTAATTTTAATGAACCTTTTCCCATTTAAAGTTTCGGTGGTCTTATTCTGGATAAGACTGTGAGTGATCCAAACTTTGAGGGCATGGCGGTCTTCACACCCGTCATAAATGGTGAGTGCCTGTCCAGAATGACTTTCTCTAACTAACATACTTGGCTAACAGAGAATGTTCTCATAATGTTGGCTGACGTTCTCTAAAAGTTCTCCAAAAACTCAAAAAAGTTATCATAAACGTTCTTGCAGTAATCTTAGTAGAACCTTTTGTTAATGTTATATATCATATGTTCCAAAGCAGTTAGTGGAACATTTTAAAAAGTTACTGAATTGAATGTTACGACGTTAATACAACTTTCCTAAAACTTTCAAAATGATATTTTTAATGTTTTGTTACTTAATGGAAACATTAGGGAAACGTTCTTACAGCTACAATTGTTAGCTGGGTGCGCAATTCAAAACAACAGTTACTGTGAATAGCAAGTTTAAACGTTTGCATAATTAACAGCTTTTTGCTTCTTCCCTCATCTCGGCAGATCAGAGCTCGTCTCCCGTTCTCTATGGTTTAAATTACTGCTTAATTCGTGGATAGAGCGATCAGACCCAACTGCCAAAATAAAACTCTCATTCCAAATCATCTCCCTAAATCAGGGCACAGGATCTGTTTTTGACTCTCTGTTGTAGATGAAAGAACTCAAGTATTTTGATGTGAGTTTAAATAATTCTGCTGAAAACCCCAACTGAGGCTGTGAGAGGGCGAATTGGTTTGGTTTTTTCATAAAAACTCACTTGTGGAGATTTGTGATCTTCAGCAATCTGGTTTAGATTTCCCCTCTCTGGTCTTGATCCTACCCAGCTGCACATGTGCACTACCAGTATTCTGTTCCCTTTAAACAATGACCCGACGTAACAGTATGTTGCCGGAAATTGCACCCATCCCGTTGGGAATAGACTACGTAAATGTTGTCTAATCAAGTATTAAGGGTACAGACCTAACCCTCATCTCTCAGCAAGAAGCTTTTCTGACCTCTTGCCCAGTTCCCTCATCTGGGTCTGGCACCCATCGGTTGATTTTTCCAGCTCAGTCCTGCTACAAACTTCCCTTAATGAGGAACACTTGGTGGCTGGGATTTGGGACGACTAACTCGATTAACTGGTTTTGATATTCCTGTGCAGGAATGCTCTCCTGCTGTAATATCTCCTCAAGGCTGTCATCTGGTAGTTTAGGGTCGTAAACTCAATCTAAAACGCGTAAAAGATATTCGTTGCTCACATAAAATACTCTCGAATGAGGTGGAATATGATGAAAAATTTATATTTAAATTAGTATACATTGCTCTAGTGAAGTGAAAGTGACCTATTCATCAGAATATGGTAACCCATACCCGAAATGTGACCTCTGCATTTAACCCATCACTGGTGAGGAGTGAACACACACTGCAAGTCGTGAACATACACACACACGGAGCAGTGGGCAGCACATTACTGCGCCCGGGGAGCAATTGGGGGTTAGGTAACCTTGCTCAAGGGCACTTCAGTTGCAACCCCCCAGTGCTGGATTCGAACCAGCAACCTTCTGATTACTAGGGGCCTTATATGTTTTCATTATTTTCAGGTGTGGGAGGAAATCTGGTGGCCATCCAAGCCAGTCGCATCTCCACCTACCTTCACCTCTGGAGCGTACCTGGAGTGTTACCCTATAAGATGAGACAGCACTGGCCCAACCCCTGTGTCACGTTTTTCTCCTCAGGTGAGGTCACTTCAAAACATTTTGGGGAACTGAATCATCCCACTCCTGCAAATATTTGAGATCATGTTTACTATTGAGATTAAGAAGCTTCTCTCAAACTGGTGTCACTTCACTTAAGGTGTGAACTCTAAATCAGCGCGGGTTCTGTTCCTGCTGGTGGTGCCCGGTCACCTGGTATTCCTCTTTGCCATTAATATGCTCCAGGGAGGTCACGCTGCCATCACCCTGGCATTCACCTGCTGTTACCTGACCGCTGCTCTGCTTCAGGTGAGGGTTAAGTAAACATTTTAAAAATCATTCTAAATTGAAGCGAATTGTGGAGTCCACACCACAACTATAACAATAACAATACAGAGGAGTGATATTGTTAAGGGCACTTTCAGAATAGTTTTTTTCCAGCTAGTGAACGATAGAACATTCACAGCAAATCACAATCCATCCAATTTTAAAGGATTGTACATTTAAAATGGCAGACCACTGTGAAACTGCAGCGTGCAAGCTTACAATACACTGCTGGAATACACACATCTTCCATTGGTGTGGACTCTTATATATTGTTATAGTTATTATTGTTTAATTGAATATTAATTATTAATATATTAATATAAGTAATAATATATTAATATTGAATATTAATTGTTGTTAATATATATTTATAGTTACTGTTCTTGGTGTGAACAGGCTTTATTGGTGTTTAACTCTAATCCTAATTCAGAAAATGAGTTAGATTTACATTGATTCTGGATCAGTTATTTACGAAAAGAGGAAACACTGAAAATGAAGTCAGTTCTCGTTTTGTTTTTTAGAGCTTGAATTACAAAGACAGTTATTTCATACTAGATGATCGCAAATTGTTTTAAAGGGTCAGTTCACGACTTTCATATTTAAGACATTTTTACTGTAAAAAATGGAAATTGGGACAATGTTTTTCTGCTGGAGTTTTATAATTTGCCATGGACACAAACAAAACATTTTCCTTTTTCCACATAAATGGTGCATTCATAGTTGTTTCCACATGTTCTCCAGGCACATGTGGAAATTATCCTATAGTGTGACTGCATGAAAAATCTATTCATCGCCTGAATTATTTATACATTTTGTATTTTATTATACATTTTTCCTTGTGTGATGACTCACAAGGTCAGTACTTGTAGATTCCTGAAAATGTTGCAAATCAAATATGTTTTGAAAGATGATTAAAGAAATCAGTTTCATCTTGTTTGTCACTTACAGGTCGGGATCCTTATTTATACAGCCGATGTCATTGTGCGTTTGATGTGGAGGAAAGGTCTGGACCCTGATAACTTCTCCATCCCGTACCTGACTGCATTAGGGGATCTGTTGGGTACTGGTTTCCTCGCCCTGTGTTTCCGTCTGGTCATGTTTGTGGATGGGCTCGGCCCGTGAGATGCTGTCCACCTCCATCTTCATGGGCCTTTGGTATCCTTAAGGGCTCCTGCCGCCCAGGCTGGTTGTGCTGCCCTTGAAGAAGCTTGTTTATGGGGAGTGTAGTATGGTTTGCACAAAGTATGGCAAGTGTGCGTTTGTGCAAGATGGATTAACTGGTAACTACCAGGAAGCACTACAAGACAGTCTGTTATATGGTTATACTTGTGTTGTCCTGTTGCCTGGATGCTGCTTTTATTAAGGCAGTGTTTCACAACCTTTTTGAGCCACGGCACATATTTTACGTTAGAAAAATCACAAGGCACCAAACAAAAATGTCACAAAAACTATTTATTGAAATATAATGAAAATCTAGTCTCAACTTCCACGGCACAAATGATGATTTCTCACGGCACACTTACGTGCCGCGGCACAGTGGTGGGGAAACACTGTATCAAGGTGTTTTTTTTTGGTGTGGGCATCACATTTTTTGAAAGTGCCATATATAAACTGAATTTGAAGTTTACAAGCTGTAATGACCCAGAAGGATTCTGGGATATTTTCAGAAGAAATATTTCAGAAGGATTTTTTAATAGTTTTTGTTGTTAACTGTCAGTGAATCCCGATCTGTTTTAATGTACAAGGTGAAGTCTCAAACTGTTGTTGGGTGTTATTCCTGTCTTTGTAGTTTGTAGTTTTTTAACTACAATTTGTAGTTTTTAACACCTGAAATATTTTTTTCTCAAACATGCTTGAAATCGACAGCCATCAAAAAAACCTGTAATTTGTTCTGCTTGAATGAACAGACGAACACAATGAAGATGTGGCAATTTTTGTTTATTTAAGACATTTGTAACAGCTTCACTCTGAGGCTGAATTACTATCACTCACATCATTTCTCAGTTTGTATTCGGTCCCTAAAACAGTAAAAAAAACGTCCATAAATTTGTTTATTGGTGCTCGAACCAGAGACAAATTGCTTTGTCATTTTTAAACGAATGTAATGACACAACATGATTGTCACTGTTTGTTGAAATGTATTCACTGTTGTTTACAGAAATAAATACAACTAAAAACAACCGTCTTCTCCTCTTTCAAAGCAAGATTCCATACTGGTTAGTGCACATAAGCGTTCACAGTTGCGCAGTACATATGCATGACCACGAGATTTCAAAACGGATGCGAACTGTTACATCACAGAGGGCAAGAACCGTTAGTTACCCCAGTCACGACAGTTCACCTCATACAGTGAATGGCTTCCTTAGTCTCACATTTTTTCATACGAATCATACGCCTCAAAAACAAAATCAAATAACATTTTAACATAACAGCGTGACGCATTTTTTAAAGCAACAAGTGACAAAAAGTAATTAGATTCGTGGAGGTTGTGGGTTGGATTTCCAGGGTACACACATACTGATCAAATGTATAGCTTGAATGCGCTGCAAGTTGCTTTGGATAAAAGCGTTTTCCTACATACATAAAAGTATCGTAAAAGTAACGTTGTAAACCTATGCTAGATAGAAACCTATGAAAACCTATGACAGATGGATGGATGAACAGTTTAACTGGCAAGCTAGAAAACAGTTTACAACAAATCACTTCCACTAACAATACTGAAGAATTCTGCACCACTGTGGAACAGATTGAGGATGTAGCCCAAAGCAACGACCGTGCCTGCTGGCCGGATATTAGTCAGACACACTGTTAATATTAGTTGCTTGTTCTCGAGTCATAAAATGTCATCATTTCAGATGTAGAAATTATTCATTAGTCTTTTCAGTAATTCAGTCTGTAATTTTATGCGCCACAAGTGACCAAATAAAACTGTTTTTTTGGAACCATAACAACAACCTAACCAATCACACGAGTTCGGAGGCGGGACTATTTGGAGCGTTTGAAACGTTTTGGGTTATTTTTGCCATTCTGCCACTTTCAACAACACAGAAACGACACACTTCACTTTAACGGCGTGTTAATAAACCAAAAAACATTTTGTGAAATTAGACTCCAATTATAGCAGGACATTAAACTGTACCATGCTATATTGCACTATATTGCAGTGGTTCAAAACCCTGTTACTAGAGAAACAATACATATTTTAAATGACTAATTCGGTCTTGAGTGCTCTACTGTTGACATAAGAGCTAAACATCAAACAAAATCAAACACTGAAACCAGGTGTGTTTGATTAGGGAAACATCCAGAATGTGTGCTGTTAAGATTCTCCAGGAACAGGGTTGGAAGTCGCCGTTATAGTGCCCGTGTAACAGGGTTGATGGGTAACGTTCAGCATTCTAAGGGATGCATGGCGTAAGGGTTACGCTTTTCACAAAAAATGACAAACCATACGCGGCTAACAGTTTTAGGTTGCAAAATGTTATTTTGAAAGTTCTAGGAATGCTCAAAACATCCAGTTTATTATGCGTTGTATTAACATTATTGCTTGTATATAAACGTTATTCCAACATTTTGACATTATGAAATGTTTTAAAACGTTCCACTAACTGCTTCTAACATTAGAAACAACTTTAACAGTAAAAAATATTCTGGCAAGAGCATTTTTAATACCTTTTAGAGAACGTTACCCAACGTTCTGAGAATGTCTAACAGATACTGGTACCTCATTACAAACCTTTATTGCACTTTAACGCTTATTAGAGATTCATAAGATGAGTGTTTCTTTCCAAGATTCTACTGATGTTTGACCTGCAAAGCCCAGTGGGTTGTTTGCACCTCACCCTGCATCCATAACTCAACAAGAGGAGCACTGATGAGGGTCTACCTTTCCCCAACCACAGCTATGCACTGTTTACTCAGCCCGATGCATGCTAAATAAAGGGGTGACTCTGTGAGAATGTTTAATTCCAGAGGAGGTAAACTGGCCAATGTAGACAGCCCAGTCTAGTCACAACTAAAAGTCTAAATCCATCCCTTTATTTTATTCTCCAGAGATTTCTATCTTTGCTTGCAAGAAAAACAAAATTGGCAATTTATTGGCTTCACGTTTGGACACTTTGAAACTACCTTTGCTGGCACTTTGTGTTTGTAGATAATACACTCCTGTTGACCGGTGTGGGGTTACAGTCTGAAATCAGATCCAGAGAATGCTAGACAGGAAGTTCTGAGATTAGCCACTATACTTCTCTTCAGGAATTCCTTCAAGATTAAAGTCAAGGCTTTGTCAGTTCTGGTTCAAGAGCAAACTCTGCAATAAATACGCTATGTAAACAATACCATAAATATGATTCGGGTGGTAAAGTTTGAGGGATGTGAAACATTCATGGCGTTTGTCTGTTGATGAAGAATCCCGCTTCACTTATCAACATTTTGAAGGACAAAGGCACATACTTGAAGCTCAAGCATCAGTTAACAAAGCCAAAGAAATGACAGACAGTATTTTGTGAACTCTAATGGGATGCAACGCCCATGCCAGCAGTCATTTGTTCACAGTGCTGAATTTGGCCTCAAGAGAGTCAGGATGAAACCACAGTCAAAGCACATCTGCTAAGTTCTTCTCAAAGTTCCTTCAAGCAAATCACTCCAGATTGAGATACAAGAGAGAAACGTCAACGCACTCGCAAGACTCATTCCTGTGCAAACGAAGATGGTTTTGGGATCAGTTAAAACATGTTGTGCAAGCCCTCAACTCAACGTCAAGTACGCTGGCAAGGAGTAGTTAAAAAGTAAGAAGTCCATTCGATACAGGTTAAAGAGCTTCTTCTGGTAAAACGGGCTGATGTTGTCGAAGAACTTGGCGGCCATGTCTCCTGTGGTCCGGGTGCTCTTGGAGGTGGTGGGGAATTTGACCTCTCCGTCCACCCCTGCTAGCTTTAGCACGTAGCGTGAATCCTGCGCGAGCGTTTCGTATTTGCCTACCACGTCGTAATGGATGAGGCAGGGGTGGCAAAGCGAGTAAACCCTTTCCCAATGTTCATTAAATGGCTCCTCCCTCTGAGTTTGTGGGTCTACTAAATAATACACGAATTCCTCAAATGCAACATCGTCGCCTTTTTCCAAAGCCTCAGACTGGGGGTCCACACGATGTCTCTTGATGATTTTGGTTCCGTAGCGTTTGTGGAATGCCGTGTTGTAGCTCCGGGTGAACTTGTTGCGGTAGGCGGAAACGAGTCTCTCGAAGGGCTCGCGCACAAAGATGAACTTCAGGTAGGTGCGTAGGCGCTTGTTGATCTCGGATGTGGAGTACTCTGAGAGCGAACGCAGGTTGCCCGTCACATGAGCCTCGTTAGCTGGAATGGCTAGCGGGTCGCGATAGCGGCCATCGCCTGTTAGCACCATCATCACGCGCTTCCAGTTGGTGCATGCTACTTTTGGAACGTAGCAGTACAATAACTTGTGTTTATCGTCTACTATGAGATGCCGGAGATCCTCAGAGCTAAGTACTCGTCTTTTATGGGTGTGGGTTCGACAGGTTTCCTCCAAGAGTTCCCGTCGGCCCTGCAGCGTAGCCTGTACAGCAGAATGATCCTGAAAGACATTTAAAGTGGTGCTTTAAATGGGAATTAATTTAAAGAGGAAATGCTTCTTACAGGGTTTTATCATGCAAGTTGTCTAACAGCTAGAAACCAGTATGCTAACACGCTGTTTCCACAGCTAAAATGTGACAACTAAAAAAGAAAGAAAATCTACAACTACCTAAATTACAGAGTCATGGACAGCTAGTTAACTATTGTGAACTATCCCAAGACAGGTTGAATTGACAAATAACCTGAGGAAAAAACATTACTTGCTTTAAAAAAACAGTGTGTTATGTAAAGGAATAAACACCAAAACTGCAGAGATAGTGCGTTTTTTAAACTGTTTTCATTGGTCTTCTCCTTAATACGGTGTCTAAAATTCATAATTAAATTCACTTATAAAGTTCATTTATAACTGTATGGAAACTAAATACAGTAACACATGCAGACAACCGTATTTGTGTGGTATGACAGTTGCTTTTGTTTTCGGGAAGTCTGTGTGAAGCCATAAGACACAGCAGTTATGGGGACGGAAACGTTTCGCTTGAGGGATGAGCCGCAGATGGATCTGATATCAAAAAGAATACAATTGAATTTGATGAGCTGGTGGCGATTCAACAGGAAGGATCCGATCTAGACAGTTCACAGAGAATTTTAAAGTAATAACTCCCCAAATAAAGTAGCTAGTATTCAAATTTGGTTTGGAAGACAGACTTTTTGTACTTGTAAAACGCTAATTTCAGTTACTCATGTATGAGTGCAATATATTTATTGGCAAATTTGTAATGTGTCTAATTCTATTTCGGTCAGTTGGTTTGTGAGCATCTTTATGAAATGGCTGCATACGCGTAAGGTGTTTGAATGAGTCGCTGCAGGAATGCGAGGTTGTTGTTGTTTTAGTAACTCAACCTCCCCCTCAGAACCAGGGGCTCGAGGAACGCACACTGTCTTCTGTTAACCAGGGCTACCCTGCCATCCTCTTTCAGCTCTGACTCCAAAACTTCATCTTATTTAATATCTGAACTGAATTTGAGGTTACACGTACAAAATACATACCAGGTCATTTTCCTGGAGTGTTTGTAGGGGACTTCTTCTTGATTTACTGAGGAAACTGTCCTGACCCGAAACTTGTTCGGAAGCTACAAACACATCACAAAAGCAAAGGATGAGAAATGGAAAACGATTCATTTAAAGTGTATAACAGCAAAACATTTCAACACCGATTACACTGTTACTTTTGCTTGCTCAAGATTATAGATGTAAACAAACCTTAACCCCGAGTTAAAAGAAAATCTGGTCTGTATTTTACCTAGTACATTATGTTAAGCTAAAGTCATAAATGATACCTCAAATTTGAGAGAAGAACTTTAGAGAGGAGGTATTGTTTTTCCAAGTAATTGGACAGACAATTGTTGCCTGGCGGATGATTAAACTGGCAACAAACTTACACTTAAGCACCTGAGCCAAATCTAGAGGCTAGGATATCATAAAGACTAAAGGCTATAAGCTGTTTTGGTGTGCACTAGTAAGCAACACTCTGACAACTACCTAAAAAATAGAACTACACAGCACCACTCAAAACATCTTCACAGAGTTTTACACAGGCAAATAGAAAATCTTAGAAAATGTAAAACAGTTTCTAGTAAGACTTTTGACCTTTTGTGAGAGCAAAGATCAAAGTTATTGCGCTATAAAAAATAAGACCTCTTAATTCTGTCCATATGGGCCCCTGCTTGGTTCAGCACCACAATTTCTGCGTTTTCTGAACACTGCGCCTTGCCGATCAGCCAGAAAATTTCCTCTCTACATTTACATCCTCTATAGAATCCCTCTTTTCTCCTCAGTCCAAGTAAATATGCCCCCTTACTCCCCTTCCCACCCAGCACACACATATACACCCCTTCCTCACTCTGGGGCCCTTGTCGGTAAGCGTGATTGATTTTGCACATGTGCCAGCAAAGTCAAAGGATCCTTTGAAACCTAGTGTGGTTAAAGCACAAAGAGTTTGATAAAACAGAGATAAGTAGGTGTAATGGATCGTATAAAAAAACAAATAAAGAAGAAAAAATGACAGACTTAAATATGAGCAATTCCCTGGTCTATATATATATTACTGGTTATGTATATGTAAAGATTATGTATATGTTTGTGTATAAAAGATAGTGTATAGAAGAATATATATAACTTTAAAAATGATAATAAATTGATCATATAGAATCACATGTTATACGTTGCATAAGCCATAACAGCTGCTTAAAGGTAAAGCCTGTGCATTCTGCCAACACCAGAGCAGAGAAGCACCACACAGAATGAAAAAACTGCAGACTGTTTTATGTCATCAGAATCTGCTGTAGGTAGCCCCGCCCTAAACTCGTGCTATTGGTTCAGCCACAAGACCACACGTCTGACCTGTCAAACAAACAGATCAATGCCGTTGAAAGCGGCTGCAATTGCTTTTAGTCATCTTGACATATTAAGCTCAGATAAGAGAAAAAAATGACATTCCAGCTCGATCCTCGAATATCTTGATTTGATTGATTTGCTTCTTTATTTTTGTTTCAAAGTCTGTTAAACTCCAGCTTACGATATCACATAAAAAGAACTGCAGTGTTACGAAACGCTACAATCTGACACCTCGGCCGAGCCCAACCATATGAGCGCTGTCATCACAAATTTACGCGCCTTTCCGCAAGACGCTCCTGATAAACAATCATCAGACGAGCATCGTTTTTAAAAGGAAGTCTTAAAGCGTGTGGAAGAGACTGTTACAATCTGTCTTACGACCACAGAACACTGGTGAATGACAGCCGACTTCCTCTTACAACTTTATCAGTTTGTTACAGGAACTTAAAGAGATTAATCAGCAGAAAATCATTAGAGGAAAAAGAAAAAACTAAATTAAATAACAGCAACAAAAACTAGGTGGCGAGACACGGCATGATGCACCTTAAAAAAAGAAAAAAATGATTTCCTCGAAAGAATGCTAAGCTACTCTGTAGACAAAAAGTGGGCAACAATGAGGCTCCTTTTTCAACCTTGTTAGTATGCGATATAAGTGACTTTGCTCAAGTTAACTCAGGCCAGGCGGCAGCAATAGAGGACGTTTGCTGGAATGCGCCACAGGCCCGCGCCCATTTCTGCAGGCTTGAGAAGGTTTCGCGAGGACACGACACAAATCAGCAGGCTTTAATCGAAAGTTTGCAAGGTAACGGACAGGAAGCGCCCCTGCCGTCCTGCAGCCGATCGCTTACTAATCGAATTCTCCTCGGCTTCATGTTGTGAGAGGCTTTGTTTGAACACTGGGGCTTTGTTGCTCTGAATTGTTTTACTCTTAAAATTAAACAGTTTACTGACTTAATTGTCCTCACAGCTGGTGTTCTCACCAATATAGTCCAAATATAATTAGGGAAACGTTCGAATGACTGAAGTTAATAGTTTCGGGATCATATTTTTCCGGTGACATAAACAGTTAACGAGGAACGCTGGAACAACAAATGGAAAGATCTGTGTGAGGGCTCACACTTCCTGGACGCTGTGATGTAGACACACTAAATCTGCTGGGAAACCCAAAATGTATAGATTAGTCTGAAGTTAGAAAGAACACATTTCACACTTTAAATAACATAAACGTTTGTCACACGTAATACTAATAAATATTAATAAAAAGATAAAACTGAATTAGTTCCAGGCCTTGACGTTTTCTCTGACCTCTTACCAGTAAACACTTTTAAACCTGGCAGGGCTTGGGAAGTTTGTTTATGTTCATGGGAAAATATCAATATTTATTTATACATTAATTTTGCAGTTTTGCCCCTGGTGAAGGTCTTAACAGCACAAAGACGTTGTACATAAAGAGTTCCAAGGGCAGATTTACTAAAATAAACAGATTTACTAAAGCGTTCATTTTCCTATTTGTCTTAAAAACACGCTGGAGAAAGTGGAACGTCTAATGTGTCGTAATAAATCAAAATTCACTGCAGAACCTGGAATGTGTTCAATCAGAGATTTGGATGGAGTTACAGCCACTCATAGTGGCGGCGGACATGTGATACTTTACAGCTTTCATTCATAACATGAATCTTACTCTCACAACTCAAGATGAAATTTTGAGAGAGAGAGACAGAGAGACAGAAAGAGAGAGATTCTGCATCAACTGCATCATGGGTTGCATATGATATGACAAGGTGTAGAAAGACTCAGATCCTCTTTCTCTGCATGGGGGGGTCACTCTATCCTTGACAAGTCAAGACTGTCCATCCCAAATCCCGAGTCCAGAGATTTATTATTAATGAATGTATCGTTATTATTTTATGTGATCATAATTTATATATAATTTATAATTTATTATTACTTATTTATTAAAAGGACATGGTCGACTTCTCTTTTGTAAGTCTTAAGAACGAAAAAAATTGTAAAAAAAGGAGAACAAATAAAGAGTAACAATGGAACAAACCATTGACGCTTAAGCGTTGCTTAATCAGGGTGTTGCCAATATCCAGAATACAGCTGTGACACTGTTTGGCAAGCAAACGCTCTGAATCAGCGCTCCAGATCTCTGTTTTCCTAAGAAACATTTAGTCTGGGATGTCTGAAAGGAAGATGGGAAGGGTTGGAGGGACGCTGCTCAATGCCCCAAAACTTTGACCAAAACCACGCATCACAACATCTTGTGTACAGTTCCTCGTAAAACATAAAACAGGTCCGTTGGGAAACTTGGCCATGTGGAGTGTTATGCAACTTTATGGGCTGTATAATAGTAAGAAAGAAAACTAGCACTCGCTGATGACGTCGTAACTTATTTCGCCTGCAGGAGCCGGTCGCAAAGTGCTTCAAGACTGCAGCTGGTTTACGTGCTTCAGCAAGAGCGCATCAGCCGTTAATGCAGCGCATTCGCTTTATAAACCTCTTCCCTGCGATTCTGCTTGAAACCGAGCCTCGGATTGTAGCAACCTGAGAGGTTTACCTCCAAATCAATTAGGTTAATGCAAACCCGTACTAACAATGACTTCATTTCACTAAACCTAGAGCACAAAATGTGCATTACTGCAGAAATCCAGATTATTTCCAGTCTGAACTTCTGGCACTGCACAATGACTCAGATTTCAAGCACAAGCTCTACTTCTGGGTCACTCGTGAAACGGTCTTAATAAAGTTTTCCGAGTGGTCCGTGCGTGAGCGTTTAACGATGTTTCACAGGCATGCTTTTCTCCCGCAGTTTCAACGCTCCGGACTCAACAAGTATTCATACACGAGCGTGCCGTCCACATTTACATTTATGAATTGGGAGTGACTTCAAATCAAAACAATTGCATTCAAAACATCATTGTTTTCGGCTGGCTAGTTGGTGTTACATAATCAAACCTATAAACCTGCTAAGCTTGCTGGTCTACCCATGAGCTGTTGGTGAAATATTATCTCTTACTAAACCTACTAGAACTGAAGTCAGGTCAGATTCACACACGCGTGGAAGATTTATGAACAGTCTGCTGTGCTGCAGTTCACATGAATGTTGTCGTAAATTCTCTAGTTAGAGGCCAAATGTTTAGTCTCAAACCATTATGTGACACTGGAGATCCAAAATGCCTTCCATAGTTTTACAATTACCCTTGAATACGTAGTTTTACCTGCGCAAACCGCAAGGGATCGTGGTAAAACTACATCTGACTGCTGAGATTAAGCAGCCCGTCTGTGTCAAAGTAAACAAGTGAAGAACTGTGACGTGCAGCCGAGTCAGCAGCTGTGCAAGGAGCAAATATGAGGAGCAGTAAGTGATGGTGCTTAGATAAGCAGTGACACCCAGTGCTGCATGTTCAGCAGACATATTATTTATTTAGAGGGTGACAATGTACCGGTATTTCAAAGCTGTAGCAATGGATGCTGAGAAAATTAAACAGCAATAAAAATGGAGAGAACAGAATCATGCCCAGCTAACAATCTTAGGTTGTAAAAACATTTCCCAAATGGTTCCATTAAGTAAAAAAAACACCTTATTTTGAATGCTATAGGAACATTTAAAGCATTTGGTTTTTTAGACGTTGTATTAATGTTAATGCTTGGTTGTAAGAAACTTTTTAAAATGTTACACTAACATTCTCAAAATCACGTTTTTTATATATAGGATATCTATAAAGTTAAAAAAGCGTTTTACTAACGTTACTGCGATAACCTTTTTGATAACTTCAACAGAACTTTTAGAGAACGTTAGTCTCAATCCACAGTCTGGGTGTTGTTAGCAACAGGCTCTACCAGCTGACCTCCAAAAATATGACCACAGTAACTGACCACAGTTAGTCAAATGTTATTCATCGCATGTGGCTCTAATGCATCTGAGAATTAAAGCATAACCCTCACTATTATTGGAAATGGTCAAAGGCCCTTTGACAAAAGCTCACCCACGTTCCAGTTGTGTGGGTCCATCTCACTGACCACATACAGAAAGAACAAAATCTCTTGTTTGTTGGTCGTTTCTCAACAGCCCAAATTTTCTTGATGTTGACTTAGAAAAGGCACATCGGCAAAACGGAAGAGGGAAAACGCAATATCCAAGATCTAAACATCTCTCCTGTGGTGAACTTGATTACAAACACCTGAACAAATGCTACACACGCTAACACACAAGGTTACAAAGCGGTTTGTGTGAAGATAACGCATATGCCCACATAAACAGAAGAGTCTTTTAAAAAGTAATTAATCATGAAAGCTGAAAGCGGCAGGCCAAGACTCCCAGGGAGTAATTCATTGAAGGTTCTGCTCTTTATAATGGAAATGCAGCCAAAGGACAGAAATAAAGAAATAATACACTACCATTCAAAAGTTCACACTGGATTTCAAAAACCTTTTGACCTAAAGCTGTACATATAAATGCTTTTTTAGACAAATATAAATTGTGACTGTATTTCTTTAAAGGATGAATATTTTAATTTGCAATTTAACACGTAAATAGAAATGAATTTTAAAAGGTAAAACAAAATGCAACCGTATTTGTTTACCTTTTGGGTAACTACGTAACTCCCATACTTACATTTGTGTATTGTAATAGCTTTAAAATGTTTGTCGAAACGTTTGGTATTGTATATATATCGGTACTTCCTGCATGCACGCTGAACGCTCTGTATACACATCAGACATCTGTAAAGCGTGACCCCATGACCTCTGAAGATGTACATCAGTGCCTATGTTCATGCTAATGATGAGAAATGAACAAGAATTCAGGAAAGATTCCAGCATGACGAAAAATGACAAACCATCATTTCTGAAAACTACAATCTGGTAAGATCCATACATTTGCATTTAACAAGGCAAGCTAGCATGCCTTGTTAAGCTATTTGCCCCTGGCTGCATGACTTTCTGGGTCATATCCTGAACTAATTCTGAACAGTTTGTACCGTAAAGCTCTTGTGCTCTTTAGCAACATGTCTAGGCAAGAATGGCTGAGAGGGGCCAGATCTAGACAGAGGATGTGTTCTGTGCTTTTAATTTGTAAAATAAAGACAACTAAATCCTGGACGATTTAACAGCCTTCACTGTGGGCCTATAATAAAACGTTCACCAAAACACTCTGTGTCCCCTGATCTTAGCCTCTGTGTTGTTTTTGGAGAAAGGAAAAAGAGAATTGATGCTTTGTTTACAAAATGAAAAAGAGATTTGCCATCACTTCCAAATTCCCTCTGTCATGAAGTATTTTATCTCAAAATAATCAAATCACAACCTATGACCTCATATACGCGCACGGATACCCAGCTACAATTTAGAACGTTTCCAAGTAAATATTAAAAAAATGTTATTTTGAATGTTCTAGAAACGTTCTTTGGTAGACATTGTATTAATGTATTTTCTTGGTTATATTCAAACTTTTTTAATTCTGTAAATTTACATAACGTTCCACTAACAACTTAATAGTCTTTAGGATTTTATATATACATGTATGTTGTATGATATACAATATTTTAAAAATTCTACTAACCTTGCTGCAAGAAAGTTTTTGATAACTTTGACAGACTTTTTTGATCTCATACAGACATCACACAGCGTCCTTGTTCAAGGTAAGACAACCATGGGCATCAAGGTTTAAAAGATTTTGGAATGCCCCAGTCTCCCTGTGGGGGCTTTTTCAAACATTCCAGGGGCACTTTTGCCTCTCTGCTTTGTTACCAGTGAGTTTGAACGGTCTTTTTTTGTTCACTTGCTGTTCTAAACAGGCTAAAATCCACGTGTGCTCCGAGAGGACAGACTGCAGTCCCACACAGTCTGGACAGAAGAGGAACCGTCGGTACGTGGCGTGCATGTCCACATGGGCCCACATTAGCATTAGTAAGAGGTTTAATCATATTATCACTGGTCTAGACTGTTTAAAAGGTTTTTTTAAATAGTGGTTCTTAATTGGTGAGTCAAAAGCAAGAACAGGTCGCAATCCTGCTCTGACAGCAGGAACAGAATGCCAAGCTACACACAAATAAAGTTCAGCTGAATAAACAAGGGTCCAACTCGACATCTTAATTTTTCCCCATTCTGACCCCAGACATTTAAAATCAGACTTTGGAGGAGTCACTGGAAATCTTAGATCTTTCACAGCTAACCTTACAGAAAAACATGAATATTTGTCGTTATGAATTTAGGATGTGGTTAGGTTACAACAAACTTACGTTTAAATGCTTATAAATCCTGTTAAATGCTGTTATACCCTAACATGTCAAACAAGTGATCTAATTTTACTCATTTAAACTAGCATGTAAAACAATACAAATATTTAATGTATGATGTAAGAATATTACATAAGCATGTGAGAATATTAGGCTCTGTACTCAATGTAAACATCATTAGACGACATAAAGTATTAAAAACGACAAAGTTTGTGTAAGTGTACATTCTGATAGAGATCAATGGAAACAAGGCTCAGTTTTTAACGTTTGCAGGCTCGTTTATTGGTAAGACTCACCTGGTCTTGAGATGTTCTGAAAGTATAAAATAAGAATGAAAAATGACCCGACGCATGTCGCCAGAAACATCCGACCCGCTTTCGGCTTTATCATCCTGATGTTCCTGTAGCGGACTAAGCCCGACTCTCGCCCGGCGACGGAGGTCCGAGGAGGGCTGTACCACAATCCTAAAGGCGTCTATCTTGCGAGTTCCTCATTTTACCCATAAACCCAAGATACTAGCAATCCGAAACAAGCCCTCGATACAATGTTTCACCCAAAGCAACCCCCTTGTGCACCCGAGATTTTACCGCTTGTCTCCAGTTGGGTGTTTCGCGAACCCTTAAACCCCCTACTAAACTTTTAAGGGTGCAAACTCCGTTTTGGCGACTCCTCGCTTTCCAAGCGTTCGCGTAAACTGCGCACACGTTCCATTGATCATCTGTATGTTCTGCCCACGTAAGTCATTTGTTTCTGTTGTCAGTATAGTACTCAACGTCCCCTAAACATGGAGGGTATTCTATCAAAGTTTGCTCCGTGACGTCACGCCCACCAGCACAGCAAAAGCCTCTGGGTGCCCGTGAGCATGACGTCAACGTTCGAACTCAAGGCTTGTGTTACGTCATCGGGTACGACATTAAAGAGACTTTACTGTCTTTTAACATCATTGCAATGAACTCATGTTTTTAGACTGAAACGAGCGAATATCGATCTTTATGCTATTTAAGATAAGATATCCAAAACTTTACCAGTTATAAAAAATACTCAATTAAACCATTAAAATTTGGTGTGGCAATCCTGGACACGCATTTATTATTACCTGAAACACGATCATTTACGTGTCCAAATGTTTTAGTTTAACACTGTACTTTTAGTGCCATCTCGTGGTAAACATCGGAATAGTGGCCCATTGCTCCATTCGCCGGTTTAAATGAAAGGATATCATGTAGTTTATTTAATTTGACGACTGTAAGTTTTCACCTAGGTGTAATTTTCCAGAGACTGTGGTAAGTGGGTAAACTGGCTAGCCTAGGCAAAGAGTCCTTTACTAAAACCTGTGGCGTCAGCACTTTTAGTTCTCTAAAAGTTCTCTTAGGGGTATCAAAAACGTTCTTGCAGTAACGTGAGTAGAACTGTTTTTAGCGGTTTTATGACGGTTTTGTCATATATATATATATATATATATA
>JAZGTI010004203.1:0-28812 GCA_036877585.1 Botia kubotai | reverse complement strand
ACTGTAAACTTAAGGCTAGGAGAGCTGGTCGCAGAGGTTTATGTCAATAATATCACAAAAAATATAAATGGTTCACTGAACAGTATTATAATAATATTTACCAATTATAATAATATTGGATAAATTAAGAAGCTGCACAGACATGCAAAAGCACTAGGGCTGCGAAATGTATAGAAATGCCAACATTGAATACCACGCGTGCATATACCAACATATCAATATGCGTATCCCAATGGTTTGCCATAACTAAATGATTTTAATACTTCATAAAGTTCTGGGTAAAATGTAGGTATGGGAACCAATTTACACTTTGAACAATTGCCTGTTTTCATATTGCCTATTTATTAGTATTTATAAAGCACATGCTTTAGTTTGTCTGACCATATTATATATCCTTTAATCCCACCCTATACAGCTACACTTACACAACAACATCTACCTTACTAAGTATTAATAGGCAGTAAATTAGGAGTTTATTGGTGCAAATTTCATATCAGAAGTGTGTATCGGTGGTAATGTCTTTTCCAGAAAGAATGTGAAATATGTTGGTTTTTAATTTTCAGTTTTTAAGTATTTTAATACGGTTACATTCATTTTACAAATGTAATGATTTATCATACCGAATATCATATTATACAGCAAGTTATTTTCAATATTGTTTTGTTTCTTTTATATCATGCAGCACCAAAAAGGAACAGATGTATATACTTTTTAGGAAAATCAACAAAAATTACTGATGCTTTTTTAAAGTGCAACCTTTGACTCAAATAACACCTATACAGAGTTTAGGGTAATAAAACGAAACAGAAAAAGAGACAGGTAGACAGATAAACAGACAAACACAGAGAGGCAGACACACACAAACAGACAAACACACAGACAGAAAAAAAAGACAAACACACACACACACACACACACACACAGCCAGACAGGCAGGCAGACAGACAGTCAGTCACACAGAGGCAGACACACAGAGAGGCAAACAAGGGGATATGCTGTACCTGTCCTGTCAGTTGTTTCATGAGAGGTTGTAGTTCACTGAAGAGATCATAGCCTTGATGGAAGAAGGTCAGGTGTGCATACATGAAGGACAGCATCTACAGAGCAGCCAGCCAGTTAGAAACAAACATCTACACAGACTCCACAGACCTTTACTACACGTCTACTGCTGATTTGTTAGAAAGTCTGTGGAATTCTGCTGAATGGATTTAAACATGGTGAAATGTGTTTAAAGCTGCTAGAGTTTTACACTGTTATTGGTAGCTGAAAGCTTTATAAAATTGGCCAACATATTTATCAGTCAACAGACAGGCACTCTACAGAACATAGAGAATGACTTTCCAATACTTTAATTTTCTGCAGACTTATGTGGCCGCGGGTTGCGGCTGCTTATACACAATAACTTTAGACGCAATTAGACATAATTTGATGCAAAAGACATGGGTAATAGTTTACCGATTTGAGGATTTCTGAACGTCTCTTGGACTGGAGCACATTAATCTGAAAGTATAAAAAATTAAATAAATAACCATAATTTAATATTAAAATTCAATAAAAATTAATATAAAAATACTTGTACACTTGAAATGTTTTCAGTACATTATTGGTTTTTAAAAGGATTTTAAAAGGATTTATAACGATGGTCCATTCTGCCATTATCAACCAGGACACATCAGCTTCCTGAACTCCTAAACTGGAAATCATACTTTTCTTTATGTGCCACCAGGGGGCGCAGTCTACAGTGTCTGAGCTCCTGTGAGTCAAGCTAACTTAAGAGTAAAATAATGATTTACTGGAGCCAGTGGGATTACATGCAGTTTTGAAGGAAAGGTCAGCCTAGAATTATAACATTAAATATCTATAAATTATAGCTGTCAGACTTTCTTGCACCTGTAAATGTGAATAATCTAATCTGAGGTCATTACTACAGAGCAGGAAGTGAGGGGCAGGACACGATTATTGTTTCATGAACTGTTTCATGTTCCTTTTCTTTCATAACATTAGTGTATAACTGCATATTACAAATAAATGTAAACTCAATGATACAACTAGTTCCGGACTATTATACAGAAATCCTTAACCAAAATAATGTTTATAATATCTGTATTTAAAACTATGCACCACCTCAAACACCAATAAAGCGAATATATTTAGATGACTTGTGTATGATAATGTATTTGCATGTTTCTTGTGACTCTTGTGTGATGTAATGGCATGAGTAAAAAGGTGAAAGTCCTCCTGCAGGATTAACATGAGAGTGTTTTGAGTGATACCTGCAGCACATAGTCCAGGACGATGTGGCGGAAACACTTGCGTGTGGCGTTGAGGATGTTGGTGGCCTCCTCCACCTCGTGCTGTTTGTTGCGAGGCGCTTGGGCATTTTTGGACAGGGCCGCTTCTTTCTCCTCGCTCACTTTGTCAAACTGTTTTTTGGCTTCTTTAAATTTTCGAAGATCCCTGGGCAAACAGAGCAACATCATTACTTAACATGCAACATGCATTCCTCAGTTGTTGAAAATGTGCCATTCCAAGTTTTGGCCTTAGAGCAGACAAAACCAAATTGTCTTTGGTTGTAGATAAACATGAGAAAGGTTGCTATAGTCATTTAAATAAAACAAGGCTGTTTATATCTGTATCTAAAAGACTACATTTATAAAACAGACAAAACATAGAAGTTATACACTTATACAAAGTTGTATTGTGACACATGAATGTGACAAAAAGGTCTGCAATTCATAATAAATAATTTATTATATTATTATGTATTTATATAATTGTTGATCATTGTATATTGTTAATATTTATTAAATAATTATAATTATCAAATTACAAAATACTTGTAAAAAATCTTTATATACAATGTATAACCTACAAATGGTTTAGTTAATTTTGCAAGTATTTTTCCATTGGAAAACATGACTGCTTCAAGAAATCTCAACAACTATAGTACAACAGCTCAGTTTCACTTTGTTAGTGTACTCACTCTCGCACAAACGTCTGTAGTTGTGATTTGATTGAGCGCTGTGCTTGGTCAAATAAAATCTGTGAAACGAAACAAAGGTGTCAAAACTAAGAAAACTGTCATGCAACCAAATCACAGATTTTTATCACACTTGTTCATACATTTCACACTTTAATTACTGAAACAGAAGCGTTCTACTCCAGTGCTAATCAGAGGAACTGTGACGGCTAAAATGTTGCACACATCACTGCTTTACAGATCATATGCCGAGTTCAGACTGTGAGTACTTCATCCACAAGTCAGCTGATCTTATCACAGATATAAACACTGACTCATTGACTACCACTATACAACTGCTTCAGGCAACAAGCAGTTCTGTTGAGTCGTAAATGCAAACACTTCCAGCTAATTTCATGCACTGTTGTGTTTATAAAATGTGTCAGAATGCAATTACATTAGTATGCTGTAACATGTATTAGCAAGAACTGTATTTTAGTCAAATAAAAGAAACCCTACATGGCGATTTGCACACTGTCATCCCACACAATGTGGATTAACCATTAACTGATTAACTATTAAACAGTTTGGAATATCGTAGTAAGAAGTATGCCAAAGATGCCCAGATGGTGTGCATGCATTTGAAAAATGCATTCATAACATATCGTGGATTAATACAATGAAAATCTCAGAAATCTCCTGTTCTTTAAAACCACTAAACTTTTCTGGTATAACAATCCTGAGGTATAAGCTGTTTTGTATGTCATCAAAGACAGATATTTCAGAAGTCCCTCAGTTCTGTGCAGCACAGAGTAACATGACCCCTCCCCCTCTGCTTGGCGCGAGCAGTCAGTCACCTATGTGTAGAAAACTACCCTTGAAACTTTCCCCCAATAACTAATAAGCTAACAAAAGTCAGCACCTTGTACAAAGTTTATTTTATTTTATTCTTTAACCTACATACATTGTTACTACTGTTCCAAATATTCTGTTGCTTAGCAATACAGTGTGTTCCATGGAAAGTTGTTGCTTTACCCAGGCATTTAAAAATAACAAATGTTAGACCTGCAATTGCAATACCGCCATACTGTGAAACCGTGATATTTTTGCTTAAGGTAATCATACCATCCAAATCTCATGGTGTTGTATCTGACAGTATGTGTCATGCCAGTGTTCTGGCTTTCCACCTTCATACAACATTACATTTTTTTAATATTTAATAATGCTTAATGTAATATTTAAATTATTTACACAGCAGTTTATTTTACACAACAATTCATCAACACAACAAATTCAACTGTGTACTATGTAACGTTTGCGATACACCGACCAAATATTTACATTTGAATTTGACCATGGTTTGACCAAAAACCATCACGTCACAAATAAGGTTCTTCCTGACTGAAAAAGTTTGTTATACGGTATTAATAATTTGCTTACCACAATATAACTATATTGATCATATGCAAAAAATAAAATTATTAAAAATAAAATCTTTATAAGAAAAATATAATTATTATAGAGCCATTTCTGCTAAAGTCTTCATTTTCATCTTAGCACATTTAAGTCAAAGCATTTTTAAAAACATGTAAACCCGACCACAGAACAAGAAAAGATGCTACAAAATGCCAATACAGCAAAAAATATTAATATATAATTTGGACCAGACACTCTTACTGTGTGATAGTTGATCATCTCTTGAAGACTCTCAGCAAACTTGGTAAGACTAGACTGTAAAAAAAATGAGAAAATCTGAGATGAGAAAACAATTCTGCACAAAGTTCTTGAGAGGTTTCGTGACTGTTGTATACACACGTATTATGCATATACATACACATGCCTGTATACATACACTGGCATGTTTACATGGTTCAGTGCAATAACAATAGGTCAATGGATATTTAAAAGATGCAGGAAAGTAAATAGGGAAAACTTGGAATGTTGGTCTCTGGCCAATTTTTATGTAAACATAAAGCAAGCATGCTTTTAAAAGATCACTAAATAAACAACATCCTTTAAACTGGCAGCAATCTAGTGGACACACTGCAGCAAGGCAAATAAACATCAAGTTCTTTGCCCTATAGGGACACATTTACTGTATCCGACTGACTCAGAATGTCGCTTACTCTAAAAGACTGGAAGTCTGAAAAACATTCAACACATCAACAAACTGTAATTAACTGATTGGTTAATGCATTTAATCATCTACACTTACCTCTATGACATCATCTGTAGCAGACTGCTGCGCTAGCTCACGAATTCCGTTCACAAACTGTTTGTTGGCCGTGTTGTACGCCTTTCCAGCATCTATCATTCCAATGCACAGTTTCACCAGCTGAACACAACAGAGAGGGACAAACATATATTGTACTTGTTTGAGGTATCAAATGAAAACTATTGGCATCAGTCGATATTTGTTTATGAAATTAAATTGGCCAAAAAAAATTCCATCAGTGCATCCCTAACCATGATGCTTTAATATAAACCATGGCACTGGATGATTTCCATATTAATGTAATATAGTACTGTTTTTATGATACTCCAGGATACAATTACAAAATTATGGTATTACCGAAACAATTTTTGTTTTTGCCTTTTTAATGATAGCTGTTTCCTTTCATTGATGCCCGATCTGACTGCAAATGTTTTATTACTACACTTCTCACAGTGTACTGTCATGCTTTGCCTCATTTTCTAAGAAAAGCTCTGGTGCTAATTCAAGAGCTCCTCCTTAAGACTCTGTATCCTTCCTCAAAGAGAGAAGGAAGTAGGCAGAGTGAGTCACTCGCTGAATAACAAAATCGCCAAATAACGCTGGGTGGGTCTGCAATCTGACCCAACAATGAGCTGCTCGCTCGCTGTCTCTCTCGCTCCTGCAATCACTTCTGTTTTCATAGCAGATCTTTCAGCTGAAGTCTCAGCTTAGTCTATAATGACTAAACCTGAAAGACACTCTTAAACCAAACAAGAAGAGTGAAACAAATTTAGTTTATTAGGTGTTTTTTGGTCTGTCACACCTTGTGGTAGTCAATAATGATAACTTCACATTTTTGCAATTAACCCTCATTCAATGTTCGTTTTTAACCAAAAAGTAACGTACTGCAGCTTTAAATATATAAAAATGTATCAAGATTTATACAGGCCACTAGTCCAAATGTACTGCACCTTGTCAAGTTTGGCCTCCAGCTCACAGACATCACCCTCCACCTCCTCAATCGTCGCCCTGTAGTGGACAGAAAATGCATTTCAGTCATTTAACTGGTAAAAAAATATATAGAGATAGTTAGTGATAGAGACAATACAAATCTATCACATTCTAGGAGTTAAATATGTTGCATCATGATGGACAAGACTATTTTTCTTGCTCTTGAGTTGCTGTGATATGTAGGCAGACTCTAACAGTCACAACTCAAAAGTCCAAAAAGACTATTCATCAAAACTAAACTGCCAAAATTACCAATTCAGAAATCACAACCATAAGCTTTTTAACACTGCTTACATTTACAATTACACCTCAGTTTTGAAATACCAAGGACCTCATGCCTCAAAAAAACATGCATATACCTCTCTTTCAGATGTGATATTTATAAAATCACAAATCATCTTATAATTGTGCACAGCTGAATGAGTAAAGATTTCCGCCTTGTAATAATGGCATTAACATATAAAAGAGCAACAGTCAACAGGCAGCAGGAATTGCTTAGATTTCCAAATACCTGCAGTACTCTCTGCCACATGGAAAACTACCACCCTGAGCCTGCCCTGAGGCACTAAGCACTTACAAGACAGTTTAATAAGCGTACGCAAATTTTAAGATCAAATTTGTGTGTGTGCAAGTTTTACAAATGCATCCCCTGATCTGCTAAACGACAGCACAAACTATACCAGAGATTACACAATCATAATATTGATCATTTACATCTGGCATTTAAAGATACAGCGCAAAAACAGTTTACTTAACTGGAAGAGTGTGATTTGAGTCCATATTATATGTGGACTCAAATAAATGGTATACTGGTTCACTGGGTTAAAAAAAAGAACAAACCCAAAGATTTCAATGATTAGCCAATAACGGCTTAATGCAATGTATGAAATTTCATCATACAACATTTTGTCATGACCACAGTGAAACTGTGAGAAGTCAGACATGATCGGTGTGCAGTTTAACTTCCCTCACAGGCTGTTTTTCTCTCCACATTTCCATGTGACTTCATGACATTGCTGAGATGTTCTAGTTAATCTAAACCCCTGAATAAGCAACTTGACCTAAATATCCTAAAACTGTTTCAGTCCTGGGCACTGAATGGTCAATACAGCCTCCAGTCCTGCTAAAATACCAAATACTGTTATGTCAATAAACACCTGTTAAAGTATGTTCATACCAACAATTATACCTATCAAAATAACTATAACATTAACTATATTAGCATACATACCAACAGACAATAGCTTCAATGTTGTTATAAGCTTAAGTGCTGCATTATTACAGTTATGCCCTGTCTAGATGTTGATGAACCATTGCTTTACGTTTTGCAGAGAAACCAAAGGAAAAACAGATGATTTTGAATACACAAAATCCTTTAAAGATGAGACGAGTCAGGAGAAGTCGTCACTTTGTTCAGAAAGTTGTATCGTCATTTGAAGACAAATTTTATTCATACTTCTTTAAATGTGTGAGCCCTTTAAATACAAATAGATTTTGATTTACTATTAACGTTTTATCATTCATCAACTAAAAAAAACATACAAATCACAAAAGTCACAGAAAACAATACATGTTGTGCCTAACAACACCCTTGAGCTGTGACTATATTCACATATAGCATGACCTTACTTGTATTACTGATAATGAACAACCTTAAAAATCAACACAGGAAGTAGATATCTGGTCTGGAATCTGAAAGCAGTTTGATCACTGAGGACACATGCAGTCATAATGACTGTGTCACTGGGTGATTATGGACACAGCTGGGTCACATCTGACCTCTAAATCGCATCACAAAACCTCTTCACCCTGAATCTGACATTCACCGCAGAAGCTGTCAAACCATGTTCATCTGAAGTATGGCACTTTCAAGAGCTTTGCACTAGGTTTGATGTCATTGACAGGCATGCAGGAGCTAATGACGTTTGGGTATGTTTTCTGGTGTGTAGCGTGATGGTACAGCATCATCACCAAAACAATTAAATTTCACTCGACTTGTGAATTTGCAGTCACAATTCAATGTGATGAGGTAAAAAAAACATGTACTGACAAATAATGCCAAGACAACACACTTGTGTTATTTTAACTGGCTGCACACAAAAAAATATACAGTGAGGCTGGTGTAGTCTAGTGTCACATATCCAGACCATAGTCTCCATCTTACCAAAACAAAATGGTGTTTTTGACCAAGAGAGTTTTTGAATTAGTACCATGTTTAGGTCTTTCCATCTTTGCATGCAATAAACATCAGGCTGTTAAGCAAGCAGACTGTGGGTGGTTTGTGGGCATTCCATTTAAGGTCTGAGACCTGGTTTAATATAAATCTTGAACAAATTACTTTTATGACCTTCTTTAATTCTTTTGGTTAAAAGACTCAAACTCACCAGCTATCGGTTTGAACCAGCCTAAAAGCAATAAACTATAATAAACTAATCAGTCAGATGGGTTACCAAATTACCATTTGACACACTGACTGACTGTTTATCACAATATATACTTAAAGATGAACTTAAATGTAAAGTATTAATGGTATTATAAACAACCTATTTAAATGTTACATAAGCTATAGTTTTGTTTAGTTAGGACCAACTGCAAAAAAGGAAAAAGAAAATCTGGTGTGACTCATCTTAACGCAGCATATAAATAAAATGCAAAATACCTTTTTAAACGATTTGTAGATTAATTTATGCATAATTAACATAGCCTATAAGCTCCATATATGGTAATTTTGGGCAATAAAGCATATGCGTGTAAACTAAAGCCTTGTGAAACCCTGACTTCAGCTTTACTAAAGTCTATTTTAAACGCTTCCCTTTCTGCAACTTTATTGTTGGCCCTTTCTGTTATCGTGTTTTGATAAGAGTTTTTGGTTACACTAATTATTCAGCAGAGCAACCATCATGTAGCCTGTCTTCATGCAAACACTTATGTTTCTTATTTTTGTCCTGGAGATTTTGAGAAAACAACTTGGCTTGAGCAGACTGTTGGGAAACTGCTGACACAAGTGAAGTGGGCTGCTGTGAATAAAATCTAGGCCATCGCCTCACAGACTCAAAGCTCCAGAGATCCAATGAGCAATGCGACTAATGAGCAGGAAGGCAGCTGCTCTAATGAAGGAATTTTACGTTTGGTAACATACGATTATGTCCGGCTCCGTCACAAATGAGTACCTGCTTAGATGTAATCTTACTCAAGAAATAAAATGTCAACAAAGCAATATAAAAGGAGGAAACTGCATTGTTGGCCATTGGTATAATGTCATTAAAGAATGTTAAGTGAACTTAACAAATGACAGCGCTCAAATGCATAAAAAGAGCAGCAGGGAAACGCCAATTGTTTAAATATATACATCTCTTGAACTGACTCCATTTATATTCTCAGCCAACATTTCCTGGTCTTATTGTTCAATATTCATTGTTTATCAATATTCGAGTGTTATATCAAAATGTTTTTTTGCATAACAACTTTCACATCCCTCTTATTTATCAAGCCCTACCCATGAAATCATTTCTTGATGGATCAAACCAAGTCATGTCCTACATTTTGTGGTTGAATATCCTATTTCGATCATAAATACACAGTTATGGAAATGACCAAGAGTCACGGAGGGGAACCCAGTTGAGGACATATTTTATTTTTTTAAACCATAAATGAAGAAAATCCCACTATGTTTATGTATGAAATTTGCATAGCTTTTGAAATTTGAATAGCAAAATTCTCTACATTTTTAACTGGAACTCCATCCCCTTCATTCAGTAAATGCATCCCATTATGAAAGTAGAAATGGAACAGATTATAATGTTACACTTAACAAGAAATACTGTGTTCTTGTTCTGATTACAACAAAATAGTAAGTAAAAAATTGTGTAAAATGGTGAACAGCACTGCTCAGTACAAATATTAAGGACTCTAGGAACAAAATCCCTTATCATCTTCCCACGCCAACATAAGACTGAGACAGCTTGGGAAAGTATTCCTGCTAAAGCTCTCACCATCTGGTCACATTTTCTCACAAAACAAGTTTTATTTAACATAATTTTACACCTTATGATGTCAACAACAATGTAAGATATTCATAAAAGGTGTCCAAACCTCTTAAATGACAATTCAATTCAATTCAATTTTATTTATATAGCGCTTTTTACAATGTTACATTGCTTCAAAGCAGCTGTACATTAAAAACAAAGAATAGTAGTAAACACAGAACAAATGTCAGACATGTTAATGGTATTATTGCAAATAATATGTGTGGAATAAGACTAATACTATAGTAGGCCTATAGTATGTTTACGAACAAAGAGCTGACTGAACCAATAAAGCCACAAAAATTGTTGAGCAACAATTCAAGACCTATTGCTCAAATGTGAGCTCTGACTCGCTATTTGTGCACTTTGTGCTATCCGAACATTCAAGATAACTCTTAACTTGTTTATACTATCAACTATAAAGACCAGAGTTCACTTAAAGCATTTAAACTCTAGATTCTTGTTATATGGAAAATATAGCACACTGAATTATGCATACTTTATTTAATAGTTTTTAACCAAACCCATTAAGATGCTGTCAGGACACTTGAAATATATGTCAAAAGTCATATGGAATTGTTCTATGATGCCTGTGTGCTTCTGAAGGGTCTCAATCCACAGTTGTTATTGTAAGGACAAAACCCACAGACATTCTTAAAGAACAATGAAAACCATAGGGTGTTTGAACAACACCAGGGTCAGTAAATAATGACTAATTTTAAATTCTGGGTGCCTCTTTAGTAAACCCTTTACTAACAGCCACTGCACAACAGCATAAAAATAATTATAATCAGTATTGGGCATTTTTTAATTACTCAAAACATCATTGAGGGTTTTATAATTTTAACTTTGTTTTAAACATCCACAAGCTGTATATCTGGGCAGCCGATCAAAAGTTTGTTGTGGCTCCTTGGTAATAGGCCATGAAATAGAACTACATCCTGAATTCTGCTCCCTTACTAATCCCACAGTAACACAGACAAACATAGTTCTACAACGAGTTAAAGTAGGTGTTATATCGGATAGTTTATTTAAAACCTGTTTATTTAAAAGCATTTAAAACCTGTAAAAGTTCAAGATAAGTTCAAAAAACAAGAACTATTTTTAAATTGCCATGAGATGTTTTTAGATTCACACGGAAAGTCATGCAACCAACCAACATCCACACAAGAGGATCAGTTTGATGTCACTGTTTGATATCTGGAGAACATTAACAGTGATGAGGGACCACATTAATAACAGAACCGACTTCAAAGAGACAGAGGCAGCACAGAGGACTAAACAACCCAGAAGCAGGAAACCACATCAGACCTCTACCTCATCTTTCATTCATCATAAAAACAGCACTATTCCTAAAGCATAACCAAACGAGTGGATGGATTTGTTTATCCAGCTGGATTCAAAAGAGGCATCACGCCCACCTTCCTCATCGTCTTAAAATGAAAACGCAACTATCTTTCTATGAAGAGAAAGAGGGAAAAGACTAATCTCCGGATCAGTGTCTTTAGCGTCAGAGAATCAGTGGAAATCTGCTAACTGTACGTGACAGTTGAGGACGAGGGAAGATCGGTAGAGATTCCTCACTGGGGCGAACCAGTAACAGTTGAGAGGATATAAGCCATGACGTTTACCACGCTTTGACACTCGGGGGAAATTGACGACTGGATCGGCCC
This sequence comes from Botia kubotai, assembly GCA_036877585.1. Classification (NCBI taxonomy): domain Eukaryota; kingdom Metazoa; phylum Chordata; class Actinopteri; order Cypriniformes; family Botiidae; genus Botia; species Botia kubotai. The sequence continues at coordinate 16,950 of JAZGTI010004203.1, read as the reverse complement.
CTCTGTTGTGGAATTCTTCCTGCGATTGTTGTGAAACAATCTCAGATGAAATGTAGGGGGAGGGGAGTTCCCAGTGAGGTAAACCTTGGATATTTGGAAAACCAAAAACAGTATGTAATAAGATTACATCCAGGGAATTTTGTAGAGGAATCCTTGCCAACTGTAAAAACTCTAGGAAGCAATGATAGTTAAGAAACAGCTACCTTGTGTGAAGTAATGCGCTGGTCAAGTATAGTGATTTGTCCACTGTTTTATCCAATCCATTTAGTGAGCACACATTGGAGAAGTGAGTACTGAACACACACTGTGTGTACTGAGAACACACCCGGAGCCTTGCTCAAGGGAATCAAACTTGCAATCTTGTGGTTACAAGTCTGACTCTCTAGCCAGTATGCCACAGCTGCCCCAAATTACTATACCAATAATACTTAGGTGGAATTTATAAAAGGCATGCTATGCTATATATAAAGGTGCTATGCTATTGAATGCTATTGGTAAAAAGGTTCTTTTACAATAAACAATGACAGTTAAACTGATTATTATGAACTGATTAAACTGTTTATCTTGTATGCAAGGTTAAACACATACAGTATATATATATATATATACACACACCTTTAAAAACTCCAAAAAGGTTTATAAACATTTTTTTTTTCGTTTTTCTGGATGAAAGTCTAATAATAGAGAAGGGTAATTAAACAGGCACATTGTTTCTTTCAAAAATGTTTATTTTAATCTAATTAAAAAACAAAGTTTTGAGCAGAATTTTCAATTTTTGTGAAGTAGCAAAAGAGTACTGAAGAGTACTAAAGTTTTGTGCATGTATATCTGTGCGCGGTCTCAAAATGGGGTCATTGTTTTCGTTTAATTCTACAAGTTGTCAGAATTTGGATCCCTAGTGAGATTTAAATGCACTGAATGGAATACAACATTATAAACTACAGTTTTACAAGAAAGTAGGAGTGGTGCTGACTCGTACAAAACCCGGCACCCTGGTGCTGGGGTGAGAAGAGTGGCTTTCCAGCTTTGTAATGGCACTGAACAGTGCCCGAGGTTTTAAAGCTCCAAAAAGCACATCCATCATAAAAGTGACTTAAAAATGTTGGTTAATAAATGCCTTAAAGAGGGAAATTATACATTTGTGAAAGAAAATGATTATTATTTTGAGCTTATGGAGTGATTGATACATCATCTTTGCCTGTAAACAATCAGATGAGACCATTAAATTCAAATGGTTGACAAGTTGACTACATAACTGGCAAGCTGCATAAAATTAGTTTAAAACAATTGACAAAAAACACCTCCCCAAGATGCTTATAAACAATAAGGGCGGCACTTTGCACATAAATGGAAACATGCATCAGGAGACCAGACCAGTCTACGTGGACCAAGCAACCTGTTTTTTTCGCTCTGTCTTTGGCTTGCACAATGCCAAGTTCAACACTGGATTGAAAAAATAAAAGTCTGCAGCTCTGATGAGGACGGAAAATGTGCCTGACTGTGTAGGAAACCACTGCAGCTGTAATGAAATGACTATTAACTCAGCGGCATGATAACATTCAATCATGGTTGGGTGAAAGCAATAACTCTTTGCTGCATTATAGACTTGTGGATTATAGACTAACCTAAATTATCAGTAAATGTGGCATACAGAACCTGTAGTTTATATTAAATTCCACAAACCTTAGCAGGTTTTAACATGTGAGTGTTTTTATACTTGGGCGAGTAGCATCAACCTAGCAACCACACTACCAAACTGCTACAACCTTAGTAACTGCATAACAACACCCTAACAACTATTCCCAAAACCATAGCACAAAACCCTAGCATAATGAATTTGGTATGAACATTGTCTCCAGAAAACTAGTTCAATGAACTCTTATTCAAAACAAACGGAACAAAAAACATTTTGTTTGGAAAGTATCTCTGAATACCCTATTCAGCGACATAAAGCACTTTGAAATAACCCCTTTCCATGCTTTCCACACAAGAGTTGACAACATCTGCTCCTCATTTTTGAGAGAGGATGTTGTTGTAAGACAGCAGGGGGAAATAGAGGGGTGGAAATCATTTCAAGGGAGATTCTCAGGGCTAAATATTAATTAGTAATGTACCCGAGGTTATGGTTCATCCATAAATAAAACAGTCTTGTTTTGATATACCTCGCTTCTAAACTTATGCCTTCCCTTTTCCATGGAAAACAAAATGAGATGTGTGGCAATCATGCAACGTTCTGTAACTGGTAAAGCAAAGCACTAGCAATGCTACGGTCATGGATTCAATTATCAGGGAAGCTTGATCAAACATATAGGATCTGCACCATCTGTCACTCTGAATAAACGTGTGCCAAATGCATAAATGTAAACCTGTATTCATAACGTAAAGCAAAGCTCATTTACATACAGTGAAGGGAAATAGTGACAATATCTGACTCTATCGCTCGTTCGCGCTTTCTTTCCTAGAACAGAGCTCCATGAACTGCTAAACTATTTAAACAATCCAAGTCATATGGGTTTGGAAGGACATGAGGATGAGTTAATAATGACCATATCTTTATTATTGGTATTTCTTTAAGGGTCTTGATGAAGGGCACAATGTTGACAGTTTTTTGACTAATTCCTGCAGTTTGAATTAAAGAACATTTAAGTTACCAACCCACATCTTTAACCACTAAACCACAGCACTCACCTTAACTACATCTGAAATCACTCAGCAAATACATTCAAGCACGTTAATATATGGAAGTAAACCAATAAGACATAAGACACACACCCAAAAGCATGTATCCTTCAGGTATCACAGTAACAAGCAATAAAAACTTTAAATAAAAACAGTACACATTTATACAACTGTAATGCATTTTATATCTCTATTTAAATGTTCAGCTTTACTTATTATTCTCTTCAATAAGGGTCCTTCATTAATATATACTGTCACGCTATATGAGTACAGTAATCATTCAGTACCATGGTATACCGTATATCAAAAATACCCACACTGTACCATGACACCACCCGTACTTTTTGTAAGGGTTGTTCAAACTGAAAATGTTCAGAATCATAATGGACAACAAGATATTCAACACATACTCAACCTATCAAAACAAAGTCCAGGAACTGTGTGCTAATGATGAAAATAATTTAGCACAGTATGTTTATTGCATTTAAGTGGGCGTTTATTTTTAACTATTGCTTTAGTATAAAGTTCACTGCTCAGCCACGAACCCCTTTATACACCTTCACAATAAATGTTTATTCGTTTAAAAGCGTCTCTTCCTCACCTGAATCTGGGTGAATCTTTAAGACATTCCTCAAAATCCACAGTGATCTTCATGTTGATGTGATCAGAGGTTTAGAAACAGATTAAGGGCTAACAGGCTAACATTAGCTCCAGCAAAATCGTAAACAGCTCAAACTTCAGTCCAGATCAGTCCAGGATGGCAGATGAACTCCACATATGATCAAAGAAAGTAAGATCTAGTCGTGTAGCTGTTGAAATGATATTTATCGGAGCAGATCCTCCAATTATAGGCGACTAGGCTTATCTGAAGAGTGTAAATGAGTATCAGGGAAGTGGTTGTGTCTCAAATCAAGTGCGATGCCTGTCTTGGTAGCTTTTTTTGGCATGCGTTTCGTTCAAGAGCACAAAAATGAAATACATCGAGTAGAACGGCAATAAACATGACCGATTGTACAATGGGCGGGGCCAAAATTTGAGCCATAATCAATCAGGTACAATATGTCTTTGATAATATTAAAGAAACGATAAAACGCATAAAAGCGCATAAAACGTCAATTATATGAGAAAAGTGTCACTGAAATATACGCCGCAGGGGACCACATTTGTTTCCTGAGATACACAAATAGTAAAGAAATTGTCAGTAGTGTGACCCGCCACACTTTTTACTGATTAGCCAATCAGAAACATTGTTTTCTTGTCAATCATTTTGCATGGTAAGATTTCTCACATTGGATTGGCTGAGCTGTGAGGAGGGCGTGGAATGAATGGTGACGTTAAAGGAAGTGCCTTGATATTACTCCCCATATAAAAAGCGCGACAAAACATTAACAACGTTAGAACATAAAACCTATGAAAAACTATGAAGACTAATATTGTAAAATATTTCAACCGTGTAATTGTGTATTTTAAATTCAGTTAATATTACAGTTTATTTGTGATGTTATTCCGGAGTAAATTATTTCCAATTATTGCCTGTCAGGATGGACCAATCATGTCGTTTTGTGATTACTAGATTTTCTTTTCTTCAGGATAAGATTCCTTTTTTATTTTCCTTTTTTATTTTTTACAGAGAATTCGATTTGTATATGAGAATTTTTACTTATATGCTAGTATATGCTGGTATGCTAGATGCCAGTCCTTGAATGTAATAGGTTTAAAGGGCATAATTATTTAGTGCATAAATTAAGACTTTAGATTTAGATTTAGATTAAGATTTAAATGCAACTTCAAATATAGTCTTTGAGCTCTGAGCCGTCAAACGCCCCCTGGAGGATAAGAAAGTTTGTGTCTCTGAGGTTACAGCTATTAAATAGTAACATTTGCCACCCATGGGATTTGAGACACAGCCTGTATCAATACGTTCTTCATTTCCCCTCTATTCAACGCCAACCCGACACATGAAAAATCAGCTTTAAAGATTGCGGGAGTTTATTTACTTGAGTAAATAAAAATAATAAAACACTGATTTTGGTTTCGGGAAACCTGCAGGTTCCAAACTGAAGGGAATACGGAACTTCAAACGATTTTACTTAATAAAAATGTAAAACGGATATAAGTATTTCATTTTTTTTAGGTAGTGAAAATGTTTGTTTTACGATTTGTTTTGCTTGAATGTAAATATATTTCCTTCCATATAGAATTCACTATTGGATCAAGTTTGCAATGGTTGTTTTTTTTCTGTGCAGCACTGCCATCTAGTGGTTAATTTCGCACATGCTTTCTGTTTAATACAAGCTCTGCTCTAATACAAATTTCTTAATGTCAACAATTACTGCCTTTGCATAAACGAAAATACTATAAACTATACTATAAACTATTCATATTAAAATCGTTACAACAATGAACTAGGGTACTGTGGTAAAGGCTGTCCTGGTAACCTTGTATTCTATGTAACCTTTTCAAGCCCTTCCTAAAAAACGATTTCAAAGTTTTAAAAACATTTCTAAACTTTTTACTGACTGTCAATGATATGCACACTTTCATCTGAAGAACACTAACATCATCTGAACATATATTTAGGGGGAAAATCCTAAAGTGAAACAAAATGGACACAAAGAATTTGCCAAATTACCCCAAAAGACAAAGAAAAATAAGAATATGGTCAACTTAATGATAAACTAAAGCCCAAGTTTAATGTACAAATATAGGATTAATTATATATGACTTGACAATACAAGCTCAGTGTCAAATGAAACCATGCCAATGACCGATGAGGCATTACAAGACTTTGCTGAAACCTGACATTTCATCACAACACTAAATATAGTTATAAACTATATTGACTATGAATTATTAGCTTCAACAAAAATATCCCAGATTCAATTTAGGTCAACACAAATCAACATTATGCCACCAATTAGGTCTAACTTGTACTGTACCAAAAATATTCTTCCATTTTACCCTTATGAAACGTTCAGATATTCCTTCAAAAATGCAACCCTTTAGGAAATGTACCACTGTAAAGTACCAAGTACCACTGTAAAGTGTAGGAAACTGTAGGAGAATGTAAGACATTTGTCTATAACATCATTCAGTCAACGGCAGAAGCATAAGAGTTTAAGAGAACACATAATGGTGAAAACATCTCAAATACACACTTTTAAAGGACTGATTGTGCCATTTAATGTTGATAACACACACTTGCCAAAAAGGTGGGGGCTGAATTCTACAAAACCTGTTTAAACATTTTCATGTCACATTTCATGACAAGCACATTTTGCCTCGATTTGCTGTAAAAAAAAAAAGCAAATAAAACAAAAAAACAGGGAAAATCCATTTCCTTACTGCAATGCATTCACATACATTTTTTTAAGTCTCATGTTTGTACAATTATGGCTCATAGCCCAATTATATTCTTATACCTAAAGGCAGTAAAACCATGATATATTAATACTTCTATACAAGTATTGTTTTTTTATGTTAATTTATTTAATTCTTGTATTACAGTTAATGAGTAAATAAGTTAAACAGTACATAAGGATCAGAATATTTTTACATAATTTAAATTTGGGCTCAAATATGATTATGACAGGCTCTTTAGATTCACCAACTGAGCATTTAATAGCACAAATTATAGAAACATTGTCAGAAGTGCAGGTATTTATGACTATAAAGTGATAAAAATCTAAATAAATAAAACCGATAATTCATATAATGTCAATAATGTCATTTTATTTTAGAGGTGGAACTAAGATTTATCAAATACCAGTTTATTTTATTTGGTACTATGGAATGGAAAATTATTCAATTATAATGGAACAATTCTTCAATCACCACAGAAATAAATGAACATTATAATGGCACTAAGGAAAAAGGCAATCAAATCAAACTGAAATCAAACAAACCCAAATATTTATGCCAAAATAAAACACTCCAGCACCGTTTAGCATGTAATAAAGCTGTTGTCTTATTTTCAAAAAGCGACATGGACAACCAAAAAGGTTCAGTCTCCTTATCAGTAGTTTTATAGTTAAGGTAATTCTTACCTGTTAATTTATACACCGGGCAGAGATACAATTAGTGCCAATATCATTAAACATGGTTTTGTAGAAGCCATGCATACAGTAGATAGGTTTAACACAGGCATTACTTGTGTGTGTCAGCCCACTCAAGGAGGCAAGGAACACAAAATCCTCTTGATTTAAACCTCAAACTAATGCAGGTAGTGGGAACCAGTGCATGCTAAACCACCTGTTTAAATCGCATTAATGGAATTCAATGAAACAAATATATTGGTGGAAACAAGGGAACAGTATTCATTCAGGAAGTCACTGGGCATAATGAAGAAGATCTGATTCTGTCAGTCATGTTCTCAGTAGCCTGGCAGTCCTTTGACCTGGAGCTTGCATGCTCTTCGACCAAAGGAAGAGGGTGGAGTCCCGGCCTCTAACTGTCTGATAACAGTCTTGTTTGTTAGCGCAATGACAATAAACGTTTGGCAAATGAGGAAGCTGGTTGATATGCGTGGCATTGCAGTGTTGGTGGAATACACAGGATGGAGAGGAATCCAGGCGCTGAACCAGTGACAACTCTGTGCCTTTAAAAGGTTCATGTGGCAGGAGCTTGCAGGACAGATCCTGACATCCTTATGAATCCAGGGATTCAGCTGCAGAACAGGAATAATTTTTAGGATTTCATTTCAAAACTACTTTACTGTATATATTGTTTCTGGTCTTTTAACAGACTCCCACGACATTGGACCTGATAGCTCAAATTATAAATCACCTCTATCAGCTTATTGTTGCTAATACGAGTGAAGTAAGGAGATTGTTGTGAACACCGGTATTTTATGTACTTGCTCAGTTGCTGATTTTTTGCTGTTTATTTTTAACCAAAGTTACAGATCTCAGCTTATATATACTATTTTTTTATAAAAATGTGTGGCGTTTGCCCATGCAAAATTCATCATCAATAGGATGTTAGGGGTGCTTGCTAAGGTCTTTAGGTTCCATTTTCTGACCACTTTATCACGTGCAAAACACTATTAATGATTCTGAATTGAATTAATGAATTAAAGTCACTGGGCTATTTTAGTATTTATTGTTCATAAAATTATCCTGAGTGTCTAGAGACCTTCCTAAGCTCTTAATGCACTACAAATGATTTAACAAGTGAGAAATTCCTCACACATCATCCACAAAAAGGATTTGTAAAACCTTATGTGTTAACCTTTAATTTTCTGTGTATTGTTTTAGGTATATTCTACTTTGATTGTATTTATTAAACTCAATGTTTATTTTTTATTTATTTTTATGTTTATTTCTTTGCACTAAAGTATGTGCATGCAATGTAAGTGGTTGCTTTAATTTCACTGTACTTTGTATATTGATTGTACACTACATATTTTACAATTGGTTGTACACTATATTTTCTGGAGGGCTGAATATTTAAATCCTCTTTGTTTACCATCTTGAGGTGGGTCGACGGTAATATCCTCCATCTCTGTGTCGTCCTTCATTTCTTCATCTTCATCCTCCTCCTCCTCCAGGTCATTGGCCATGAGCTGTCGGGCTAGTTTGATGTTTAGACCTTCATTATAATGCATCTTCCTCATCATCTGGAACTGCTTCTTCCTGGCTAAGGAAGGACAGAACACACACACACACTCAATGCAAAGACCCATTTGTTGACTCGCTGTCAACTAAGAAAGAACAATAAACATACTGCAGCACAGGTTCGGGTGAGAAACAGAACTAAAAGAGAACATTTGAGAAGTCAGTGAGCAGAACACTTCTCTTAACAGACCATTACATAAGTACAGTACAGTACACACCTTTATATAGCATACCATTAAAAACAGTCGCAAACACATCAAACAGAAATGATCTCCAATATATTGGCCAATGCAATAGTCAGCGTTTTTAATATTTAAAGATAACCCAAATATGAAATATGGCTCTAAACTTGAAAAACTAAAATTCTTTTTGTGTCAATTAATATTTTTTGTCTCAGTAAATCTATCTGTGCTACTTTGTTACATTAAAAGAAGTGTAAGCAATTCGGCATAGGATGCCACGCTCTCTCAGAATGCTCTCCAAAGCTATAACTCTTTCAACACATGAACATATACATAATTTAACAGGCAAGTAGGACATCCTATCCTTGCATTCAGACCAAATACAATGAGTAGATGAACATTTTATGGTCTTCCACAGAAGATGTACATTTATGCAAATATTTGGAGACCACTTTACTTAGTGATTGCTATCAGATGTGAAGAGAAAATCACCTACCCTGCCTTCAAAGAATTTCAAAAGTGCCGTATGGCCAAATTAGCACTTCTGCAATTTTAATCAGATTATTTAAACCAGATAACCTGTATAACAATATACAGGCAACAAAATATTGTGTAATGTTACAAAACTGAAAATTAGGGACCCGATTCCTGTTTTTGTCATTATTCTCTAGCAATGAATTTATACAGCTGCAAAGTGGAAACTATCTCGTGTCAATATACAGCCAGCTCACAATAATTAGTTTTAATAATCCAATATACAATAAAACATGAATAATTATATAATAACTTGCTTAATAATGCAATAAGCGATATTCGATACAATAATGTTTAATAATGTGTGCTGAACTAAGTAAATGTACAAGCAGAAACAGAGGTGAATCTGAAGCTGTGTGTCTGACCTTGCTCCTCTGGACTGAGTTCCTCCTCCTCCTCTTCCTCACTGCTCTCCTCCTCTGGATCCCTCATAAAGCGAGACTCAGCACCCTCCACTGCTGCCGCCAGTCTGACAGAGAATGAAAGGGTTACAGGCTCTGTTCCAAAATTAAACACTAAAAATAAATACTAACAAACCGAGAAAAGACTACTGCTAATAAGACAATCTGTAAGAAAAGCATCTCTCAGGAGTAATCACACGTGACACACAATGACCGCTGGCAAGGGGAGCATAAAATATACAAACCTCAGGGCAACAGAATAAAAAAAAACAATGAGATGAAGGAGGATGACAACAAAAGAGGATGGCAATATAGACAGAGATCGCAGAAGCTGGAGAGGATGAACTGTTATATTACTCAAAGGATGAGAACAATATGGCACACTTATCCTGGACATAAACAGCAGACACAGACTCAGTTACAGACCTCCAGCACATAAAGCGCTCACATCTATCTCTAAGCATCTATGGCCTTAAGCCTAAATCGTGCACTAAAGCTATTCATTTAAACCTTTAAGTGCCTTTTTGTCTTAGGGAAAAAAACATTTCTAAACATTCTGCTGATATTTTACCAAGCTTAGTTTGTCCAGCAAATTCTTTCAACTGTAAGATTTTCCCATTCTGATCTAATTATAAACTGGTAATTGTATATAGAGATGTGCAAAACTATGTTTTCTGTAAGTTCCCAGTTAGTGCCTGAATGACTAGTGAGTTTTAAGATAGTCCTGTTTAATTAGGCTGATTCAGGATTATGTAATTTCCCATCAGACCTGACCCCCATTTCTCTTCCATTTCAACTTTTGATTTTTAAAATCCAGTATTTGTTGCCGTTTGTACAGCAGTAGAAGCCACTGACACTCCTTCATCAGCCACATCAAGTGCAACAACACTTGATGTCAACGCTTCTGATTTTTATGTAGTGCAAGGATTGAAGATTTGATTTCTAACAAGTGATTCAACTTGCTAAATAATGTAATGTTTGATATGCCTTGCAATAATGGTTTAAGTTTGTAAAATCTATTTAAATCATATTAAAATGTATTTAAATTTGAAATTGATATAACCAACTGTATGTGGAGTTAAACTCCTAACAGAAATAGTCAGACAGGACAGAAGACACATGACAGTGCGTGCAAACACTATTTTAAAAGGGGTTACCATCTGTGGGTGAATTGTTATGACCATCCATTTGCCTGTAGGCTGTATGCCACATCTGTTCTGTGTAAACCCAGTTCTGCTTGTTCATGTATCATCTGTAAGTAGTAACTCTACAGACTGTTTGTGTTCAGCTAACCTTGTGTATATGAGACAAGTAAACCAAAAATATTTCAAATCCTGTTACAACAGTTTTGGTTCTCCATCATGTAACCTAAACTTTGTCTGTGATATAGGCATGATGGTTCCAGCCTTCAGAAATCCAACAGCTCACAGCTTTCTTTTAAATTGACCCAGCTCCTTTACTCACTCATAAAACGTAAAATGTATCTGACACACTTGTATCCATCAAACGCACCATCAAAACTTTCTCTAGTGCACGAGCAGCTTATCCCTTATGTGGATGGGAGGGTTATGTGTACATGTTATTCTTGGTTTAATGCTGTTTTCTGTAAACACCAGAAAGGACACATCACTTTAGTGTTGCAAGAGTGCTGGATGAAAACATGCAGATTGTTTTGACCTGACTGTTAGCTCTACAGGTACAACTGCAGCTATTGAAAACTGTATTCAGTATATGTTGTATTAAAGGAGTAGTTCGCATAATCAAAATTCTCTCATAATTTACTCACCCTCATGTTCTCCTACTGCATATATGACTTTCCTTGGCCGAACACAATCAGAGTTATATTAAATGATATGGTGGCATGTCAAATCTCACGTTAAAGGTTCTTGTATATCACGCGACTAGTTCTCATATAAACTTAAAAAAAAGGGATTTGACATTATTGACGTGTTGACATATTTAAATTTAGCATTCTGAACTGTTTGTTTTTACATGAATAGATGATGATGACTGGTTGCCTAAAAAGTAAAGTTTTCCGTACACAAACATTTGCTTCAGAAGACATTTATTAACCCACTGGATTTGTATGTATTACTTTTATAATGATGAATGCACTTTTTGGGGATTCAAAATCTCAGGCACTATACAATGCCATTACAAAGCTGGGAAAAGCCAGGATATTATTAAATACAACTCTGATTGTGTTCTGCTGAAGAAAAAAAACTTGAAAATGAAATTAAAAATGACATTATTGGGTGAACTATTCCTTTAACCTAGGGATGGGATTTATAGCATGCAGTGTCCTAAACCAGATTTCCCACCGCTATGTTAGAAAGAATGCTTGTCAGACAGACATTACTTACTTTTTGGCCAAGTCATCTCCGGGTAGGACTGTATTACCATCTGTGTCACTGAGCGCCCCCTCATCCTCTTCATCGCCCACCATCCTAAGAGGGACAGAAGAGTTTTGGCCGACAGCCCGAAAACATCAGGGAAAAAAAATATCATGACCTTTTCTGCAAGTGTGCTCTGTCATATCGAGTTGCACCCTCAGTGTGCGTCTCTTGTATTTTGCAGACAGAGCAGTAACATATCCAAAAGTGCAGCAATGGCTTCAACTACCCATATCCCTAACCCATACGGAATCCGCTAGACAATCTTTAACAATTCATATCGCTGTGAAAATAAAAATATTTTATTGTCATTAAAATATTTCAGATTCTGCACTATTTCTAGGCTACTAATATGTGACCTTAACCCTGAGACCTTAACTAACAGATCTTCAGGTAATCCAATCTTTTTTCTAGAATTTTGTACAACAAAAATAATATGCAATTATAGATTTATTATAGATATTATTATAGATAACAACTGTTTTACCAGTTTCTAGGTTGAACCACCCTATAAGAGTCTAGGGTAAGAGCATAAAATGTGTGTTTCTGTGACTTCTGTTACAGGTGTTTGTTTAGAGGACAGCAGGTTTACAGGCTTACTCACCTATGGTATGGCGTGCTAGGTTCATCGATCTTCATCAACCCATAGTCCTTGTCTGCTGGGTGATATGTGGCCAAAATGTTCATTTCATCCCATTTCTGTGACTTCTTCCTAAACAAGTTCAGACACAACATTTAGCACACAATTATAGATGCAACTTTTAGCCCTGATACAAAAATTCCACTGAGATCTGCTACATTTATCCAAAGGCTCTGTCCCACTTTAAAACTTCATTGAGTACCTTCAAAATGGCAGACGCAAAAATTAGCACTAAGTGGCATACATAGTCTGGAAAACACACAGAAGTTTGTTTGGAAAATGCCAACATCAGTCTTGAGAAACAAACGTACTGAACTCTAGGGAGCACGGCACTTTGCTACAGCTTACACCCCCAGCACAAGTTTCGAAGCTCAAACCATTTCAATACATTTGCTTTACATCTTCAAAGTTAATGATTACCAGAAAATCTTTAGATCATTGGATAAGAGTTATGACAGCATCCTGATCAACCGGAGACATTTTGTGTATATGAGGTATTTAATAATTAGTCTGCATTGTTATTAGACACAAAATACTGACATAATGTTGCTAAGAAGCATGCCAGTAGTTAAAAATAACTATCCCTTTTTTTTAGGTGTTCCTATTCAACTGTAGAGGGCTTACTGAAGTTGCTAAAATTATCCAGCTAAGAATGACTGTGCTTCCACTTATACCTCTTCAAGAAAGACATTTTCAACAAAAAGTGCCTTTCATCAAATAGTGAACTGATTACTAAAGCTTCTTAATAACAGCTAAAAGAAATCACAACTCTTCCATTAGCACTTAACCAGGCCACAGTCAAGCACTTCCTGTAACCAAGTTCTATTCATACTGTAATAATCAAAAATATACTTCTTTCTGCTCTAGCTTTGAGTATTACTGGGAAGTCCACAAAGTCTCTTGAATGTCAATCTAGCAGTTATGTTAAACGGTCTGTGATGTTTCTCTTGTAAGTTACTTTAAATAAAAGTGCCTGCTAAATGGTTAAACGTAAATGTTTCGGGAGAACATGTGAGCTATGTACAATATATATTTCTCTCTGGTTTATTTAAGGATGTGCATCTACTGCATAAAGAGGGCTGAGATCTTGTGTTTGACTGTAGGAACCCTCACTAAGTCACAGCATTGTAGCAAAGCTAAAGTATGACCTCTATAAATTGATTATGGCCCAAGTTGCAATCAACACTTAATTCATGCAATGACGGTGCCACTTTACAACACAGAGTGTTTATTAGACTTCAAGCAGTTTAAACTCTGACATTTTACATAATTTTAACCCAACTAGTAGTTAAAGCTTTTGTAGTCTCAGCCTGTTATTTCTGGTTCTCCATAGTCAGATTAAAATCATGTCAGTGCATTAAGTAACATGAATCCACTAGACTGGAGCACTAACGCTTCTGCAGTAGCAGTTAAATGTGCCAATCCACATGGAAGAGGAACAGTTACACAACTGGCGTTTGGAAGAGGTGCTGCTGTGTTTCCCAGCAACTGCGGAAATCCGCTCAAACCTGATGCCGGATTTAAAGCATGTTGATATTTAACTATTACACATTTCAAAGCACCAAAACAGAGATGAAGATGCTGTTGGTTGAACAAAGAAGAAAGAAGACTAAACAAGAGCACTAACTGAGGAGGACCAGAAAGAAAAAGACAAACTATTGTTGGATGCTTTTTGCACATAACCAATTAAAAACGTCTTCACTGACTTGTAAGACAAAAATATATCAGTTGACCTTTACTTCTGCATGTAGTGGGGGTCAAGGTTTCACAGCATGTCAGCAGTAACTTTTTGAATGGTATTTTGCATTATGTAGGGCCCCAAAACAAGCCATGAATGTTGCTCAAACTACAAATAAAAACCTGAACAAAAGAAAATTCCAGAAAACTGGTTTTAATTAAAGCTATAAGCGAGTACGTGATGCATATGGCAAGTCTTTGAAATGCAATTATCAAAGTTAAAATCAGGGTATAAGAAAAAACAAGGAGTAGTTTGGTTTAAACCAAGGCTAGATTATTATTAACCAGACTTTTTTGATGGTTGTTATGGTCTCAGCAGCTCGGGTGGAGGCTTGGAGTTCAATCCACCACACAGGAACAGAGTAGGTGAAAGTTGAAAATCTGGTACCTCGTTGTGAAGGAATGATTAGACGTTACTTGTTAACTGACCGTAGCTGGCGGGAGGGATCATATGTCTGGAATATACCTGAGCAAGATAATCAAAGTCTTGTTTATTACAGGCAGGTTTGATAAGGGACCTAAACTCTCCAGGACTAGCCATGGTTTAAACATTATTTATCCAAGTATTGACTGCTTATAAATTAGTCTGTTATTTATTATTGTGATGCTGTAGAAAAATCACATGGCACCAAAAGGAAAAAAGAGTGATTTTCAAAGCAATAAAGTTGAATTTATAGTTTACCACATTTCAATAGCTTGTAGGATTATCTGCAGTTGATGCACAGGTAAAATGTGGTGGTGTAAAAGTGAAATACAATGAAACAATGCTTTTTTATCTAATAGTTAGGAGCATTATTGAATAGGTTTTAAAAGCACAGATTAATTTGGCTTTACTGCAGCCATCTTGGTTCTCTCCCAGGACAGGAATTCAGTAATAAGTGCCATTCTTACAGTGTGTCCTATTTTTCTAAGAGTGGGAGAGCCGGATTCAAGAACAATGTCTTCTGGCAAGAGAGGAAGAAGGGGCAGAAGAAGACAGCAGGCCAAAAAGAACAGAACACCTACATACTGAGAAGCAACCTTTCTATAATCCAAAGGTTTAGTACTTCCTTTATCGATGCTCTTAAAATATCCTGTTCAAATTTTGGCCCACCTATAGGCACAAATCAATATGTGGGCTCAATACTGACAACAGCAAGCTTAGCTAACAACAAAATTTTGGTCCCTTCTTTAATAAGAGATTACTTCTTTGACCTCCAGGAGAGAAAGTACATTAACAGAAGCACGTACAACTTCTGATAGTATCTCTCTTGATGAGTCCATGTCAAAATAAATTAGATCAATTCTTACATTCACCATTCCTTAGGCTGAAAATCACACTTCTAATTTTACAAATCTTCTTTGACAGATATGGTTTATGATATCTGATGTGATGGGACAACTAACGATATTCCACATTCATGTCAACATGTTATAGTTGACTAAACCTCTTTCCCATAACTTAAGATTTTTCAAATAACTTTTGACTGATTTTGATGCTGATCCAATATTATACAACACAATGCATCCTCAAAGTTAATAAACTATCGGTTTGTTATTATCGGCCCTTTTCGTGGCCCATGGTAAATCTTAAATCTAAAATCGGCCAATAAATATCGAGCCGACACATACTTATATTGTTCAGGAATATTTCACATAATACACTTCACACTTTTGTTGTATAAAAATACTATATGTATCATTAAACTTTTATACCTACATACCCCAATGAACCATGAGCAACAATAAACTGATCAGAACACAGCTGGTTGGAAAAGAAATTGACAGATCTTATTTCGTCAGCATGGCTTGTTATTTTGCCATGACAGGCCAGTGGCTAACTAGTTAGCAGCCCAGGCTACTTTCACACCCAGATAACTTGAATAAATAACATTGAAACAACCCTCCAGGACTGGTTGAATACAGGTCCACGTAAACGTCATATAATATGTCAGGTCTCATGGTGACTGTAACACTGCTATGGCAGTCTGTCTGACTCACGTAACATGTTTTGCGGGGTATTTACTTACTGTTGGTCGTCCTCAGGATTTACAGGGGCTCCTGATTCTGGTGTGTCATAGACTGGCTCTTCGGGTCGTGTTTTGACGGTGGATTTGTTCTTCAGGATACCTTTAATGGGTCGCGGTGCTGCCATACCCGTCAAACCCACCCACAACTCCTCTTTCACGCTGTTTACACCTCAAACACCCAAACACACCACCTTTAACTCAGTCAGAGATTCGCGTATTTTTCTCCTGACGGTTAAAGTTACACGGTGCTTATTTTTGAAGTTTTTGCCACTGTAGCCAGCTCGATTTCTTCCAGCGCTCACGCACTTGCCTGTTTAGAGTGAGGGAAGGAAATAGGGCGCCGCAGTGAGTCTCGCGTGATCTGCTCTCGCGAGAGTTGAAGTACTACTATAGTAATGCTCAGCTGTAGCCAGAGAACGTCGCCATTTTTGTTGTGGCAGCGTGCGG
The DNA here is from genome assembly GCA_036877585.1 of Botia kubotai. Taxonomy (NCBI): domain Eukaryota; kingdom Metazoa; phylum Chordata; class Actinopteri; order Cypriniformes; family Botiidae; genus Botia; species Botia kubotai. The sequence goes on along the minus strand of JAZGTI010004203.1, from coordinate 313 downwards.
CGAGTTCTAATCTAGACGACGTGAAATCGCCCTCGAAGGGCACATTTGAAATGCAGAACAGTCCTGGCAACTATGTTCAAAATCGTTTTAACCAGAAGTTACAAAAATGTGTGTTTTTAATGACTGACATTTTTTATTATTTTGTTTTGATTATTATTTTTCTCTTTTATTTCTTAAGATTTGTATAATATATTTTTTAAAGTTCTGAGAGTAATTTTACTATATAGCATTTAAATAGCGGAAAACATTATAAAGGAATATAAACATATAAACGTTACTATTACATACTCTATGTGTATCTCTTATCCACATG
>JAZGTI010004202.1:8967-28814 GCA_036877585.1 Botia kubotai | reverse complement strand
ACAACTCTCCAGGAAGGCCTCATCCCAAAAAAAAAGGCCGGAGCTGATGATGAACTTCACCGCATAAATGAGCTTATACAGGTTTGATCCACTAACCGCTCTTAACAACTCAGGATTATTAGATTATCAGTAATGCAAGATCACATGAAGCTCATGTTCGGAGATCAGTTCGTATAGAAGCTTGACTAAGATAACATACAGCAGTCTACTCAATGTCACATTTGTGTTAAAAGCTAAAATACTGTATGTGCAGTACATTTAGAGGTAACTGATGTCTGCTGACTAGTTAAATTTGCAGTTTTGCACATGTCTAGTCTCAAGCGATTTTTAACCACAAGTGGTTCACTGCACAGGGCAACATGCAGCGCTGCAAGCTGGTGATGGATCAGATCACAGAGGCTCGAGATGCCATGTTAAAGGTGCTGGATCACAAGGAGCGTGTCATGAAGCTGCTAAATAAAAACAGCAGCACCAAGAAGCTCAATAAACTGAAGCGTAAAGACAGAGCGTGAGATGGAAGGGCGTGGCCACGGAACAGCACCGCCCCACACCGTTCGCTCCATGACCGTAATCATGCCGTCACACTGTCCTGCCTCACTGTGTCTAACTTTACCAGGAAAGTTTGGGTTTGAGTCTTTATCTGAAGACTGTTTACTGTGATGTGTACTGAAGAATTTATCTGGCAAGCTCTTCCTCTCCCAGTACACACAGATGGTCTAGGGAACAACAATGTTAAATTACCTGATAACCAGAACTTACATTTTTACATGTATCTTCACTGAAATACAAATGTCCACATGTTTCACGTGCAATCCAGAAGTCTTAATTCAGTCACAGAGTTTATTTAAGGAAAGCTGATGTTTGAGAAATCATTTTAAAGTGAATTTAAGAAAGAACTAGTTGGGTGCGAACCGCAGATATCAGTAAAAGCAATGCTGTACATTTTACAGTCTAGTAGATTATCTTCATCGCTGTTTTTCATTTGGGTGCCTTGAATGGTATTGACAATTGGTATTGACAGTTGTCTGTACTGTATTAAACACTAAATGACAGTATTGAGCAGATGTTTATCATACCAGGAGGTCCCAGTTTGTATTGTAAGTGCTCAAAATTATATGACTTAAGAAGCCATAATGATACTATTTTCACCATCCTCAGTGAACTCAGACTGGGCCTGAAGAAGTGTTAGAACATGCATTGTAGGTTAAGTGCTTTGGTAAAATGGAGTATTGTGCCTTTTTGTGTGCCTCATACGAATGGATTTAGGATGATGCAGGTGTTTGAAACTATATCTCTATAGAAAATGAGAAGGTTAATGAAGTCTTAATGTGTGAGTCATTTGTGTTCTTTCATTCATTCTTGCATTAGTGCCTGTAGATTTGTGAGGAATGTTTCGCATATCATCGGTCTTGTAGGTCCACAAGTGCTGCTTCAGCTATGACTGTTTGGATCGGCTCTTTGGTCAAACGGTTTTCACTCTTGCATTAAGGGCGGTGAGAATTTTCAGATTCTGTGCGCCAATCAAAATGTGAAAATTTCGAAAAGAAATACGATCGTACTTATGTACACAGTTATATGTCTAAGTTAAATCGAAGAATATAAAAAAAGCCCTCCATTATTTCTTGTAAATGAATACTACCATGTTTGCTTTACCAGTTAAGCTGCTTAAAGCTGTCATTTGTGGTAAAGATGAAGCTTTGTATACTGATTAATCAGAATTTCATGTGAATGACATTTCATGTTGCACTCCACTGCTCCAGTAAAGACACTTTGTACATGTTTTTGTGTATTTTTTTTATTTCATTTTCCTCCAAGGCCTAATTAATGAATTGTGCAAAAATAATTGCTCTCATACAGGTTTCTCACAGTCTCTCCTTCTGTCATTGGTTAGACAAGTAGATAGTCCCGCCTCAAATCATATTATTGGTCTGTGGTCTGATCAGGGACAATGTTTTGTAAAATAAACAATTTTAACATGGGAAGAATTAAACACACAACAATCCTAATGTTACAAAGGTTTTTTTAAATGAAACAACAGATAATGGAATCCATTTACAGCCTTTCTGATTGTTTTAGGGTCTGGAATTGAATGCTTTAAGATAAGTTGTGGTTATCGGTTTGTTGGGTGTGACTGTATTGTTTGGAGTTTCTAAGCACTAAAATAATAGATCACTGCTTCTAAACTTTAATGTTCCCTAGCATTAACCAGTAGGTTAATAGTTCTGTAAGATTTTGTGTCCTCCATAAAGACCAATAACACAGATCTTAAATTAATAACATTTTTATTCCTCACAGACTGTTAATTAAACTTCTCTAAATGACAGCTGAAATACTCAATGTTTGTTTACAGTTTTTGGGCCATTTATGTTTTTAAATCTTAACTGCCATGTACCTTGAAACCTGCTGGCTGCACTGTAAATGTATTCTGTACATAATCAGTGTGTGTTGCTTTATAAATTATGGAAACCACTGTTTATATAAGATGTCTAAGCAATTACATAGCACTCCCATGTCTGTTTATTGGGACTGTGTATGAATATACCAGAATCTCAAGTTTTACTGCTTAATAGCTGCTCTGACTCAAATAATCCAGGCTGGTTGCTGGTATCATCTGCCTCTGACGTGTGTAGTCCAAAAGGCACATTACGTAGAAGTTATAGTTAATGGGTAGGGGATTCCTATGATAAGGCATACAACATTTCATTATGGATTTCATTTGCATTTAATTGTATTAAGTTATCATAATACAGCATGAATTTGCTTTTAAAGATCTTGTCTAATTAGTGTCCCTTCGTTGCTGTTCAACACACCTCATTGAAACATTAAAAACAAGCTCCTAAACTGATAATGAACTTCCTTCACAACCCTCAGTGGTTACTGGTGATGATCAGCTTGCATGAAAGAGCAAAGTCTGGGAGCCATAAAGAGATACGCACAGAGGACACTTCCTCGTTTCTGTCATTCAAGTGGGTTGGAAAACCTGCAATTGGACAATTCTTGTTGAAAGCAGCAAGCGTGGAGTGCCGTTCCCAGGTATGGGAAATACATTTTTATGAATTTATAAGTTATAGCTTTATTGAAGCAATATATTCCTGAATGCGTTACATTTCCAGGTTGGTAATATATTTATATACTTGCGTTATTGTTTAATTTTTATTTCATTGTTTCATTGTTTTATTTCATTGTTTCATTTTTATTTCATTAGATGTTTATGATCTAAAAGGGATTATCCAAATGATGTTAAAAAAGGTGTGTATCCATTTTTTACTTATTGACTTTAAATTCATACATTTGGCATTTCACTAAAATTCATTTTACAAGCAATTTCATTTTTTAATTTATTTTTTTTAAAGTGTACTTTAATTTGGTAGTGGATTGTGTTTGGCTTTAAAATCTAGGGGGACCATGTCTGGATTGACACCAAAATTGGGGTCCCTATTGGAGCTTGTGTAAAGATTTCAGAACATGGACAATATTTTCTACTTGATGATGAAGGGAAGGTAAACAAAAAATGTTTGAAATACAGTATATTCTAATTATCTAAAGTAATGAAACAATTTACTGTTTAATGTTAAAGTACTGTATTCTACACTACAGTTGCAAGATACAGCTTGTATTTAACTTGTTTTCTACATACAGTACTCATTAAATGTGCTTTGATCTTTATCACAAATATGTCACAATTATAGACAAACTAATAACACAAAACGATTGTATTGCTCAATGTTTTTATTGAAGACTTTGAGTAATCATTCACAGTGAAGACTAGAAAAAGTAAGAGAACCATTACATTCAGTACCTTGTAAATCCTCCGTAACTAGTAACAACCTCCACCCAACATTTCCTGTAGCTGGTTATGCAGATATGTATTAAGGATACATTTTGGACCATTCCTGTCTCTATATTTTAAATTATTATTTCTGTGTTGTCTCATGCCTCATCCCAGTTGGTTTAAAATGTCTTGATAGACCATTTAGTTCATTATCCTTGTGTTCACAATTAGAAAACTCTTGTGAATTAGATTGATTTACCACATTTATCAATAATCTTATTTATACATAATCAAGAAGTCCAAGTAATCACAAACAAATAAATGTATCAAATGAACATTGGCATGGGTTCCCAGGAGCACAGAATCTCAGTGGGGGAGATGGCCAATTTTAGGCTTATGCACTCCACTTCAGTGGAGGGTGTGGATGACATGATCAGTTTGGGGGACCTCAGTGAAGCTGGCTTGCTCAGAAATCTGCTAGTGCGCCACAAACAGGGAGTTATCTATGTAAGTGTGCCCTGCTTTTATATAATATCACAATTGTTGTAAATTATAATATAAAAAAATATCTGTTAATTGTTATTCATTGCTATTGTCGAAATAAATCAAAATCTTGTCCTAATGACTGCATGCATGGGATCTAATGTGACATGTATAAGCTCAATGTTTCTTTTCCCCGTGTATGTTTATTAGACCTATATTGGCTCTGTGCTGGTGGCAATGAACCCCTATCAGTTGCTGCCTATCTACGCTACAGATCAAGTCCACCTGTATCATGGACGGAAACTTGGCGAGTTGCCACCGCACATATTTGCTATTGCAGACAAGTGTTACTTCAACATGCGCCGCAATCAGCGCAACCAGTGCTGCATTATTAGGTTTGTATTTGTTTTTCTTCTTGCTAATTTTTGAGTATGAATCTTTTTAATATGTTGAACACAGTGCATATATGTGGAATTAACTTTCTGTTTACTATTGGTATTTGTAATGTGAAAGCAGCAGATTAATTTTTTAACAGCTATTATTACATGAACTATTATTACATGAACTTTTTTGTTCCCTGGAGGAACAAAAATTCGGGCTTTATTGGATTTCATTTCAAATCAATTTGTTGTTTTAGATTTTTTTATGTTTCAAAGTTAATATTAATAATATCGTTAAATGTAGTTTAATATGATGTCAGTTTAAAGGACCATATTTCAATGGAACATATGACAAAAAAGACAATCAAAAGATCAAATATCAAAAGCATCTTGAACAATGTAAACAGTACAATTCAGAAGTAAACACAAGCTAATTAAAATAATTGAATAACAAATAAATGTTTCTGTAAATGTGTATGTCAGTGGAGAATCTGGTGCAGGAAAGACAGAGAGCACTAAACTGGTGCTGCAATTCCTGGCCGCAGTGAGTGGGCAGCACTCCTGGATTGAGCAGCAGATCATTCAGGCCAATCCTGTCCTGGAGGGTGAGTGCTTAGGAGTCTTGTTTAGTTTACAATTTCAGTCTGTTCCATGAAAAACTCTGCTTTATGCCAATCTCACAGCCTTTGGGAACGCCAAAACAATTCGGAATGATAACTCCAGTCGCTTTGGGAAATACGTGGAGATCTTCTTTAATAAAGAAGGCGTTATAGAGGGAGCTTATATAGAGAAGTACCTGCTGGAGAAGTCTCGTGTCTGTCATCAGGTAAAACTGCACTTGACCTTCTGTGATGAATTCGCCACTGACAGGCCATTTGCTTTTAGACGCCTCACAAGTTTTAAATCGCCTGTGATGTAAATGAAATGATGTAATCTTGTGTTTTAGTAATAGAACCTTAAACACGGACCTTTTAATTAAATGTTCATTTCAAGGCACCACAGGAGAGGAACTACCATATTTTTTATTGCTTGTTATCTGGGATGCAACATGAGCGGAAGAAAATTCTGTCTCTTGGTGATGCGTCTGAGTTCAAGTACCTGACTGAGGTGAACATTTTAATCAGTTTAATTCAGGGTGTCCAGTCCTGCTCCTGGAGAGCCAGTTCAGAGTTTAAATCCAACCCTATCTGCCTGTAATCCTCGTGTAATCCTGAAGAACTTTGGTTGAAGTTGTTTGTTTGATTAAGGTTGAAGCTAAACTCTGGGTCCTCCAGAAGCAGGATTAGACACCCCTTATTTATTAAACCATCCAAATTCCCAGATTCCCAAAAGAGTAACTATCTTTGCTGATGGCTGTTTTAGGGTGATTGTTTGACATGTGACGGTCGGGACGATGCTGATGAGTTTGGAAAGATTTGTGCCGCTCTAAAGATTCTCGCCTTTTCAGAAAAAGATTGCTGGGAAATCTTCAAGTTACTTGCTGCCATTCTCCACATGGGCAATGTCGACTTTGAAGGTTAGTGACCATCCTGCTATTAATAATAACATGTTAATATATTAAAATCCCATAAACATAAGTTTTTATAATAGTTAATAGTTAATAGTTAAAGCTGAAATGTTTGAAAGGCGATAATTTATTTGCAAATCTGTTTAGTGACACTAGTGGTGCAGAAGCTACACACTTTACCCATAATATTACCATATTATTATTAAAGTTATTCATTTGGTTTCATCTTTCTCTAGATACTATATCAAATAACATGGACAGCTGTGATGTCATGCCATCCCATTATTTTTCTATGGCTGCCAGGTTGTTGGAGGTATACATAAACATACAAAGGATCTAACTTCGAATACTTTTTATATATATTGTTTTTAAATGCACTGTTTTCTATTAAATAAAAGATCTGCCTTCTGTTCTTGATGTTTTTCATAACACTGTCATTTTGTAGGTGGAAAAGATTGATCTTGACAAAAGTCTTACCCATCACTCCTTCATGACAAACAGAGAAAAGGTCTCCAAACCCCTGAGCTCAGATCAGGCCATAGACTCCAGAGATGCTTTTGCCAAGGTACCCTGCAGCTTTTATTTAAAAGTTATTTTGAGGAGTCATTTTGGGACTTTAAAGACCCACTGAAAAAGTGGTCAGAAAAAGTGCAACTTTTAATTGTTAATTTTGTGAACATTTTAGAGCACACTAGCTAACATTTTCATAGTAGAAGCTAAAAACTTCAATTCTGATTTCACCGGGACTTAAAATTACATTCTTTAAAATTTACCACATTTTCCATGGAAAAGAAGTCTTCTGGGTTTTAATGAGACGAGGATAAGTAAATGACAACAGTATTGCTAATTAACGTTTTGTTTAATTACCCTTTGTTCCTGACAGGCCATATATGGAAGGTTATTTGTGTGGCTGTTTGCAAAAATGAACAGTGCCATTCACAAACCCCACACAGATGACTTAACTTACATTGGTCTGCTAGACATTTTTGGCTTTGAAAATTTTGATACGAACAGGTATGCATAAAACATCTTATGACTACACCAAAATGAATTTATGAGTTAGTTAAATGAGTTGGTTAACCTTTGAAAATGCTGAAATGATCGTGCTTGTTTAGTTTTGAGCAGCTGTGCATTAACTACGCCAACGAGCAGCTGCAGCAGTTCTTCATCAGGCATGTCTTTAAGCTGGAACAGGAGGAATACAGTAAGGAAGGAATCTCATGGAAGCGCATTTCTTTCAAAGACAACCAGAAAACGCTGAACCTGCTGGGTGTTAAACCTCTCAACATTCTGTCTCTGATTGATGAAGAGAGCCATTTTCCTAAGGTTACCTTAATATGCCAACATGTCTAATCTTTAGGTGTACGGACATTTTTTGATTACACGGTGTAATCCCGTTCTCATTGCAGGGTACTGACACAACCATGTTAAATAAAATTAACCAGGAGCACAACAAAAACAAGCTTTACATTCCTCCCAAGAACAATTACAGCTTGCATTTTGGCATTCAGCATTTTGCTGGGGCAGTTTACTATGACTGCAAAGGTACATTTTATTACTTCTTTTTTCATTTCATCCTCCAGCGTTTAGCTCCAACCGTGCTCTCACACACCTGACTTTATTTTTTAAGTAATCCTTATAACCTTGATTAACTGATTCAGGTGTGTTTGATGGGGTTGGAGCTAAGCTCTGCAGGCCCTTCTCAAGGAATGAGATTCAGTAGCTCTGCTACCTTGCTATAACATACTTATTAATTGTCCTTTCAAGTGCTCATACAGCAGGTGTTTATAAAACAAGTCAGAGAATTTCATAAAATTTGGTTTTGTTTTATTAGGTTTTCTTGAAAAGAACAGAGATGCCCTGAGCAGGGACATCATGGATCTAGTCCGAAAGTCCTCCAACAAATTGCTCAAACAGATCTTTGAGTCTGAGCAGATTATCATGACACCAGGGAACTCATTACGGGTACAAGCAGTACAGGATTTGTTGACTTACGGTGCTCACCAATGGCAACGCAATGAAACTTTTGTGTACATTTTGTCATACAGAAAGGAAACGATTCAAGAAGGCAGATATCCACCCTGACCGGTCAGTTCCGTCAGTCTCTAGACTCTTTGATGAATGCTCTCTCTCTCTGTCAACCCTTCTTCGTACGTTGCTTCAAACCAAATGACAAAAAGATGCCCATGGTATGAATGCGCCACCCCGTAGTTATATTCAGTGCTGTGTAACCATCAGAAACCCCTTTATCTTTAGTTTTTCCCTCTTTATCTACCTTGTCAGGTTTTTGATAGAGAGCTCTGCATGCAGCAGCTTCGCTATTCTGGGGTCGTGGAGACCATTCGAATACGCAAATCAGGATATCCCGTCCGCCACACCTTCGAAGAGTTCTTGCAGCGCTACCGTGTGTTGCTGAAAACCGTAGACTGTGACCCCAACACTGTATGAAAAACTGAATTATTCTGTTTCGTTAATTACATTAATACATTAATTAGTCAATATATTGTTAGCTAAGTGTAAATAAGATTATTATCTTAAAATAAGTAGGACCTTTACCTGGATTAACATTTCTCATTTTGTTTGGAACATCATTCTTATCAGTTATTTTTATCTTATTTTACATGATAGGTTTCGGGTTAGACTGAAACCGGTTAGTAAATGGTTGTTTACCGTTAGTTGAGCCATATATGTTGTATCAGGCTGGTTGGGATACTCAAACAAACAGAGCAATGTTTTGATTGCACCACAGTGAAGGGATGAATCAGCCTGTGTTTTTTTAAGTTATTTCTGCATTTTAATGTCAAAAGTAATATAAATATCCCTTTAAACATGGTATATACAGAACAGATATGAGTAGGTATTATAATAAAAAGTGTTATAATATACACTATATAATATGTATTTGTATACCAGGAGCCTCTAGCCAAATGCTGTGAAGCCATCTGCAGAGCTATGATCAAAAATGAAGATGACTGGAAGATTGGCAAAACCAAAGTCTTTCTTAGGGTACCCCTGTTATCATTTTTCTAGTATAAAACGTTTAATTTTTGATATAAGTTTAAGGCTGCTTTGCCTTAGACTGAATGTATTGTAAAATCAACATTTATGCTTTGCACTGTTTCCTACTTTCTTCCTTTCACAGGACTATCACGACTCCTACCTAGAACTAGAGAGAGAACAAGAGCTGCAAAGAAAGGCACATGTAATCCAAAGAGTGATACTGGCTCATAAGGACAGGTACAATCCCCACTGTCTCCTTGTTTGTTTTTATTAATGTTGAGATCTTCTGTTATGTTAAATCATCCTTTATCCAAATGCAGAAAGAGTTTCCTGAAGAAGAGAAGGGCAGCTCTGGTTTTGCAGAGGTATTGGCGTGGCCACCGAGACAGGAAAGACTTCTGCAAAGTAAGCTATGCGGCAACATTGTATTTCTATTTCAGTCTATTCATAGCATCGATCAGACCTTAAAGTGATAGTTCACCCAAAATTAAAATTCCTGTGTGCAAACCCTCTGGCTCATTTTCTTCTATTAAACACTAAAAGAGTTGTTAGGCAGAATGTTAGGGACCGGCAACCTTAGTCTTCATTCACTTTCATTGTATAGAAACAAGATCCGATGAATGGTGCCTGAGGCACTCAGTCACTAACATTTTGCTGTTTGTGTATCATGAAAGAAAGAAAATCATGTGGATTTGGAACAATGGACAATGGAACACATTATGACGGAATTTTCATTTTAAGGGTGACCTGTCCCTTTAAGGTGGTACCTTCAGTCATGAGATTGCATTCCTTCAACTGTTGCTGTTTTCTCTTTTAGCTCAAGCAAGGTTTTGATCGGCTGCAGGCAAAAGTGCGCAGTCGGGAACTCTCTGCCCAGTTTAAGCGCAGACAGGCCGCAGCCATCACCCTGCAGTCGCAAGCTCGTGGGTGCCTCGCCAGAAAAGACCTGAAGCGGAAGACAGATGCAGTCGTACTACTGCAGGCACAGACCCGAGGATTTCTGGCCAGAAAAACCCTCACAAAAATGAAAACAGACGTGAGTTTTTAATGGAGAAGACCTTTCTGAGATGTGTTTTACCACTGGACTTCTGCCAGTGGTTCTTGTTTGATATGCTTTGTTTTCATGCTTCATTATCATTATGCTCTTGTCGTTTTCCAAGGCATTCTTGACTGCGCAGGAAAGAGAAGCACAGGAACTGGCCGCTTTGGAACTTCAACAACGTCTCGAGGAGGTTCTCCGGAAAAATGAAGCAGCGGAGAATGATGATGATGATGAGGAAATGGTGGAGAACATCTTTGGTTTCCTTCCCAATGCAATAGGAGGACAAGAGGGTCAGGCTCCTGAGGGTTTTGAAGTAAGAGCTGTCACAATAGCAGAATAAGAAAGCAGGGCACATGTTTGACGACATGTTTGATCACAGAACCAACGGCATTGGACAATTCTTCGGACCGTTTATTTACAATACACAATCAGTAAATGGATACATCAAATATTATACAATATTAACAAGATGCCGGACTTTTACTACTTTGAATGTAGGAAAGTGCAACATTATAGCAAGGGAAGCCCCTCCTTCTAGTAGAAAAAGTTCTTGCAGTTTTATTGTGACATTAACCAGCGATGTTAGAAATGTCTGTCTTCCTTATTTAAGTAGATAGAGATTTGGTCCTGTATGACTTAATTGCTGCCCAGAGGCACTGCAAACATGGCCGCCAAGTTAGGAGACTTTCCTTAAAAGAACTTTACCTTAATACATTTAGGTTTTTTAAAATGCTGACAACAGACTGCTAACGCTAATGCTAACTTGCTTTGATTTGTTCCCAATGTATCTCTAGGATCTTCAGGCAGAGCCAATGAAGTTAGAAGAGGTTGAACTAATAGAAACCCCTGTGAGGGAGATGAAGGTGTCCCCGTTACAAACAAATGCTATTAAGGAGGAGGAAGAGGAGGAGGAGGAAGAACTCGTCGAGTTCCCTTTCTCTACATTTGCATCTCTGCACTTCCAAGGATCATCTTCCCACTCATTTATCCAGCAGAGGCTACGGCAGCCACTGCTCTATCACGAGGATGAGGGGGATGCCCTGGTAGGTGCTGTTCCCATTAGCATGATGTTTCCATTAAAAGCAAGGTTTGAATGACTGTCACGTTGATGATTATACTCTTTCTCAAATCTCCTATGCACTTTTTTCCTCTCTTCTCCAGGCCTGTTTGACAGTTTGGTGGATCATACTGAGATTTATGGGAGACCTTCCAGAGCCAAAGCAGGAACGTGTTTCTGCAATAACCGACCCCATCCAGAGGAACCTCAGTCGGAGACAAGCCCGGCGATTGAGTTCTGTCGTTGGAATAGATCAGGTAAACCACTGAGGCAAGAAACCTTTCCATCTACCTGCCTGATTTTATTGTGGCTTCTGTCTCCATGTCATTCTTGTTATTGCAGAAATTTTTGAGAAAGAAAATGAAGCCTCAAAAAGGAATAGGGAAGAGAAAACACTCCACCATTCCAGAAGAAGAGGTTAGATAACTGCTCTTTAGAGAACAACTACACTGAACATTACTCACAACTAAACTTTAAGAACTGTGTTATGCTGTATGGTTGAGTCGTGTCAAATCATTCTGCTCAAACACATAGCCAGAAGAAGAACCAACACCTAAAATGCAGCCAGTTCAGGAAGAAGAGGATGTGCTGTTTGGAGAAGGACCAACTTTCGATCGCCCAATGACACCCTTGGAGAAATTACACATTATTGTGGGATATGCCATTGTAAGACAAGATATAAGGTATAGTAAAGGTCAATAAACTGTTAATGGATTTGGCCTATGTCTATTTATGGTATATTGATTATCACGTGTGGTATATTCTAATACAGAGAAATGATGGCTACATATCTTTATGATTTGATTTTCAGAGATGAAATCTACTGTCAGATCTGTAAACAGTTAACAGGCAATAAGAGCCACAAAAGTACAAACAGAGGCTGGGTACTTCTGTCCATCTGTCTGGGTATTTTTCTCCCTACTGACCGCCTCACTAAGGTGAGAAATACCTTACAGGTGAAATGTATAATTTTTCACACACAAACATCTGTGTACACCTGCACTTATACCAGCGTAATATGCAGAGGCAGCTTCAAGCAAGCTATAAGTAGGTTGATTTTCTCTGTGAAGTGTAAACAATGTGGCTTTCCAGTGTTATCAAAACTAATGCATGTCTACACATCCTGATCAGCCTCACACAGCATCATTTACCTCAGCCAATAGCAATGGAATGGATGGAAGGGTCTGTTTGTTTGGCTATTTAAAACAGGGAGAATGTTCAGGAAACTAGTTTAAAGGCAGTAATTTGGTTTGCTGCCATTAGTGGCACAAAAACAACACTCTTCATCTCATGTATATACGTTATGTATTTTGTAACAGTACCTGCAGAGCTTTATACGTCATGGACCAAGTGAATACTCCTCATACTGTGCAGAGAGACTGCGGAGGACTTTAGCCAATGGAGAAAGAAATGAACCACCGTGCTGGATTGAATTACAGGTATGTGATTCCCCAAAATGTAGTGATGGCCAATTCTCCCATCATTCTGAATGTTACCTAAACATGATGAACTCTTTTTTTGGTTGCTATTGGAAGACTGTAGAGACCAAGATCCCTATGGTGGTGGCTGTAGGTCTGATGGATGGCATAAGCATCAGTCTGCATGTGGACTCGGCCAGCACCTCTGCAGAGGTGGGCGATGCTATCATCCAGAAAATAAACCTGAAGGACACCTATGGCTTCTCCCTATATATTGCTATGTATGACAAGGTAACACCTTAATGGCTTTAATATGATCCTTCACTTTCATTTGTCAAGACAAGTACCTTATTTTGCCCATACAGTTTTTTAACATGAGGTATTGAAGGAAGAACTTGAGCCATATGTAAAGACCAGAATACCATCGAAATTTGAGGGTTAGCTCTTTTGACTTGGGCCTGTAGCCAGCCACCTAGCTAAACTATTCAGAATTCCCTAGAAACGTCATGGCAACACCTTGGCAATCACCAACAACACCCTGTTATTTTGACAGGAAATTTAACATGGACAGGCACCATTCACATTTCTTTTAGAACTATTTATATAAATATACTATTTATTTATATAAATATATCATAATAAATATATATTCATATATAAATATATATAAATATATATTCATATTTATATATATATTTATATATCTATACTATTTATTTTTTTCTTAATAGCAATTCTTATGAATCTGTCATTGTATTTGGAATCAATAATCTGTAACTTAGATTCCATGCCTTCTGGATCTTTGGTTTTTATGTGTGCATATTTTTGCTTTGGCTGCAGATGTGGTCTCTTGGCAGCGGCGGTCAGCATGTTTTGGATGCCGTGTCTATGTGTGAACAGGAAGAAAGAAGGCAGGGAAGAGAGGAACAACATGCACCCTGGCGCCTCTACTTCCGCAAGGAGATCTTCACTCCATGGCACGACTGTTCCTCTGACCTCAGCAGCACAGACCTCATCTACAGACAAATAATCCATGGACTCAAACATGGAGACTATCTTTCTGATAAGGTCAGTCTGTAGTCTTTTTTAATGATGGCTTCTAGTGCTCAGCTCTTTATGCAATATATTACTCAAAGTAAATTATAGTTGATGTTTATGATTTCTGTCTCAGTCTGTTGTTGATCTACAATCTTGTACTAGGAGGATGATTATGTGCAGCTCGCAGCCAAACATTACTACGTACAGCATGGCTCAGAAAGCAGTTTGGAAACTGCACAGAACATTGTTCAAGAGTGTATGAACATGAGTCTGATCGAGAGCAAGTCTTTGGCCAAACTGGTGCAGTTGGTCCACTCAGCACACACACAGGTAAACTCAGTGTAGTAGTGTACACTATGCTGCCAAAAGCATATGGACATCCAAACACCTCACCCAGATGTGCCTGTTGGGCATGTATTGGAGCTAGCCTTTTGAAATTAGTTCAAAGTTTCATAAGTTTTGTGCAGGACAGTCAAGTTCTCACGTAACCATATCTTAATAGATTTCATTTTGTGCACAGTCGCATTGTTATAATTAGGCAAAACAGGGCCCTCCACAAACTGGAGCCACGAAGTTGGAAGCATTTAATTCTCTTGACTTCCCATTCATTTGACTTCCATGTATTTCATAGCATTCCCTAGGGTATCCATAGCATACAAGGGTATCCGGACTGTATACGTACTGCACATACACTTATTGCATTTAAGTGTGTAACTCTGTTAAAATTGTAAAAAATGATGTCACAAAACTCTTATGCTGATCTGAAGAATAAACAAGCATTGATCTTGTGTCATTTCTCAGGGTCCTTACATAAACTCTACTACAACTGTCGATCATGTAAAGGCAGAGGTTGTCCAATACGCACGCCAGAAATGGCCGATTTATTTCTCCAGGTTATTTGAGGCTTACAGAATCTCGGGTAAAGAACTATTCTTGATGCTTTTATATCACTGTTGTTTTAAAGTTACAGTTTTGCCAAAAACACTGATTTATCGTGCTCAGGTCTCCCATTGCCTCAAGACGAGTTTGTAGTAGTGGTGAACTGGGAAGGGGTCTCCTTTCAGGCTGGAAAAGAAGCAACATTTCTAAAGCTCTCGTACCCGGAGGTGTCAGTAATGGAAATGCTGAGGTGAAAAAAAACAACAATAAAGAAACAATTATATTACATGAAATTACAGTATTCATGAAACACGTCTGATTATTCTGAGATTATTCCCATTTGTGTTCAGCTGGTGGAGCATGGCACTAGCAAAGCCAAGGCCAAGGGTTTGATTCCCAACGTTTTAAAATGTGCATTGCCACTTTAAGTGAAGGCATCTGCCAATGCATGAATGAATTTAAATGTATTTCTACAAATGTTCATTCCCATATTCTTTCTTTTTTGTTCCCTTCATCCTCCTGTCCTTGGTTGTTTTCTTATAGGGAGGACAAGTCTGATGGGATTGTTAGTTTGACAACTCCGAGGGGGAAGTATGAGCTGAAGGTCGTAAAGGCAAATGACTTGGTGGAGCTGGTCAACATGTTCCTCACTGAGCTTAAGAGAAGATCTCTGTATGCTGTAGCTATGCAAGACTTTACCAGACAAGGTGCTACATGTGACAAACATTCTAGTCTTATATAAGTGATCAATGGGGTCTTCTAACATTCAGAATGGCTAGTCAAAATGACTCAGATATTAATGTATAGTTATTTGATATGCTTTATTCCTCCCCGCAGAGGACCCCAATATCTTGAACTTCAAAAAGGGTGATGTACTGTATATAATAAAGGATGGAGAGTTTGCACCTGAGGGAGGCTGGATCAAAGCCAGAAATGAGAGAACAGCTCAAAATGGAGCCGTTTCCATAGATTCTATTCAGATTCTGCCGGTCCTAAATAAACCCACTGAGGAAACACTGGTAAATATCTCAATTCTGTGCTTATTAGATTAATGGGCACTAACTATGAGAGTAACTCAAAGGGTCAGAGAAAATGGTGATTAAAAACTGAAATATGGCTGTTGACAATATACCAAAAATACACGACATTACAACTTTAAAAAAATTATGATATTTCTATGGAGGTGATTTGAAAAAAGAACAGAAACGTAATTGTGTCCCTGGGATGTCGTGTACCTCTAGAATTTGTTGAATTTGAGCCCAGCTCGGAGAAAGTCAGTGATACAGATCCTGCCACAGAAGGAGGAAGTCAGTACCGAGAGAGTAGCGTTTGTCACACTGAAAGAGTTCTCGTTCGACTATTTCAGGTAATCGATTTTCACAATAACTGCTCCATAAAAGCAGCAACCTTTTTAAAGATGATAATCTGACCTGCCAGAGCTTCTGAAACTGTATCTTCTTCCTTTTTTTGGTTACAGGCCTTCAGGTAAGGAAGGAGGCCGTAAGGGAGGGGCCAAAGAGAAACTGTGGGCCCTCAGTAAAGAGCCGCTCAAGCAACCACTGCTCAAGGGCCTGCAGGGCAGCTCGGAGCTCAGTCACCTCGCGTGTGACTCCTTCACTGATATCCTTCATACAGACTTAACATACGAAGATTTTTGAAGCCTGAATCATTCAGTGTGTTCACATACAAAACAACAACACAGATAACCATCCAAAATCAGCTTGTAAAAAACACAAAAATGTAAAAAAAAAAAATTACGTGAGATTTTGAAATTGTCTGCTGATTTTTCTTATGTTTTGAGGGCAAAATGCAAACAGACACGCACACACAAGACATACATTAATAAAAAAAAACTACCAGGACACCAGCACAGATGTTTACATGCAGAGCAAAGGCATTTAGGCTTACTTATATTTCTTATGACTTAAGAAATATTTAAGCATGTGCCACAGTGACTTATGATATTGAATGCTCACTATTTTTCTTTAACACAAACATTACCTATCCTAAAATACATGGGCGATTACCCAGTTAAACATGTGCGAACACCCATAGATCTCACAAACCAGATTTTTGGTCCGGCAACAGAGTATGTGGAGCTGAGAGACGAAATCTACTGCCAGATAATGAAGCAGATGACTAGTAACCACAGTGGGTTAGTCAGCTGGTTTACACTACTAGTTCTTTGATACCAAGCTCTAATACAATGTTTTTTCTCATTGTATCTTGAGAAACTTTGTATGTTAAAATTGCAGTCTTGTTTGGTTCTCTGTCTTGCATTCATAGGTTAAGTATGGAGAGGGGTTGGCAACTACTGTGGCTTTGCTGTGGTCTCTTCCCTCCAAATCAGTTTTTACTGAAACAGGTTCAGCGTTTCTTGGAGTCCAGACCTAGAGAGCCACTGGCCTCTGCCTGCCTACAAAGAATGCAGGCCATGCTCAGGTAGATGCTTACATGCTAGAAGGAAACAGAAGGATTATACTAAAATAGAAAGAATTATTTTACTTAAAGGTGCAGTAAGCAATTTTAGAGAAACATTGTTGATGTTTGAAATCGACATCTAAACAAACACAACCCTCCTTTCATGCTCCACCCTCAAAATAACATTTATGCTCTGCAACACAGGTAATGACTAATAGCTGTCACGTATGCCCCCCATTGCTGATTGGCTACGAGAGTGTAATGGTGTTGTGATGATCAGTCCAATCCACTTTGTTTTATCTCCTATTTCACAGTTGAGACAATACTTTTTTAACACACACAAAGGACAAACATCTAGCAAATATTTACAAAATTGTTTGTTTGGATGTTTATTTATTTGAGTTTTTTAGAAATCGCTCACTGCCCCTTCTAATATTTAATTTGCAGCTTAGAAGGACGCTAATCTACAATAGTATGTTTAATGTTTTACTTTATCTGCATGGTCCTGTACAGTATTGAAAGCAGGAAGTTGCCTCCTCACCAGGTGGAAGTGGATGCCATTCAAAATAACAGCACTCAGATCTTCCACAAAGTTCATTTTCCAAATGACACAACTGAAGTAAGAAGCAAAAAATGAATCCTTGGCATTTTATGTATATTTATGTACATAATGTTTTTTATGCACTATCATTATCTTTTTCACTTCAGATATTTGAGGTGACCACCACTACAAGAATCAGAGACTTATGTCGCAAAATAACCAAAGACCTCCGCCTCTCCTCGTCAGATGGATATAGTCTCTTCGTGAAAACAGCCAATAAGGTTTCAGACAGCCATATTGAATCATTTGATTGGCTATGTTGATGTAAGTCCGTGCAAATCTTTATCTTTGTGTGCTCATTCTCATGCTTTCAGGTAGAAAGTATGAATTCTGAGGAATACTTTTTTGACAACCTCCGGCAACTCACAGATGTTGTCAAAAAAGCAAAGAAGGGCAAAGAAGGTGAGCCACATAACAAAGTAAATGTTGTAAAGAAAGTACATAAGTACATTATCAAACAGACTCCCACAATGAAAAACACGACTGGTTCTAAATACAGGTCCCTCAACTATTGTGCCCTACCTGGTGCTCTTCATGCGAAAGCTCTGGTTTAATGTAATCCCAGGAAAGGACCTAACTGCTGATCTAACCTTCCACTTTCCCCAGGTCTGTAGTCTGTCTGACCATTCCTGATATGGAATTCTGTTTATCAGGGAAAATGGCTTTATTCTCACTCCCCCAGCTTTTATAATGGATGTTTATTACTCTTAAACTCTAACAGTTTTAAATGTGTCAAACTCTTCAAAATTATGCAACTTCAAATTCCAACTGTCTTCAATTTTTTTCCAGGAGTTGCCGAAGTATTTGCGGGGGTACCACAGTGTGTCTAAAGAGGACATGATAAACCTGGCAGGGCTGCTGTTCCGTGCTCGTGTAGACACGGATAAGTCGCAGTTCGTCATGATCCCTAAAATGCTGAAGGATCTGGTACCTGCTGATCAACAGAAGATCATGTCTACTGAGGACTGGAAAAAGGTAATTTTTAGGCCTCTTATTTATTGAGTATATTTCAAAGATATGGCTCAGTGTTATTTCATATTGTTTCCCTGTGCAATAAAAGTTTGTTCCCGTAGCTCAGTTGGTAGAGCATTGCGTTAGCAGCGCAAAGGTCGTGGGTTTGATTTCTATGGAACATGTGCACTGACAAAATGTATATATTGAATGTACTGTACTGTAAGTCGCTTTGGATAAAAGGGTCTGCCAAATGCATACATGTAAGCTTTGGAAATTGGTACTGTGAAAAATCCACACGTGGATTCAGATGTTATCACAATATATAATACAGTTTATAATACAATATATAATACAATAATTTGTATATATAATAACAATAATTTTGTCTTTGGTTTACAGCACATCATCAACACATACAACAAGCAGGCAGGTATGACTGTCGAAGAGGCCAAAGTTCAGTTCTTGAAGGTGATCTCACAGTGGCCTACCTTTGGTTGTGCTTTCTTCGAAGTGAAGGTAATCAATTTAAGACTAAAAATAAATTTAATTGACGCTAAGTTTTTCTGCTTTCTGGATACCGACTGTCTTTTTGTTCACAGCAAACATCAGATAAGAGTTATCCACATGTTATCATGATTACAATCAGCAAACAAGGAGTTAGCCTCATCGACCCCAAGATAAAGGTAAAACATTAAGAGGGACATATGTGTCTCTGTATTCATAAGACAATAATAATAATGTATATCCTGTCTGTATATTTATTAGTTAGTGACATTTAGCATGAAGTTATGAAGTTAACAAGAATTTTGGCCTTTTTGCCACCAGGAGGTGCTTGTAATGCTTCCATTCAGTAAGATCACCTCCTGGTCTAGTGGAAAAACTTATTTTCACATGACCATTGGCAGTCTGGTGCAGGACAACACACTGTTGTGTGAGACCTCATTGGTAAGAGTAAAACATGCACACACACGCACACACACGCAAAAGTTAAAGCAGGTGCCACAAAATCTCACGACCATTCAGATGTTTCTCACTTTATCTCAGTAGCCTGTTTGTTATTAGACACTTTGGCTGGCCGAGTAAATTCATTATAGTTCTATTCACAATGCAATGTGTGAATTACAATATCAGTTAGTTAGAGGAAACAATCTTATGCCTGACAGTAAATGTTGGTCTTTTGCAGGGTTATAAAATCAGTGATCTCCTGTCATCATACAAGGACATGTATCTGAATGAGAGGAAGATGGTGCGCCCCAGAAATCAGATGTTTCCTTGAATGTGATCTGATTCAGTTT